>JARQWZ010002160.1:145000-242500 GCA_033150135.1 Gobio occitaniae | reverse complement strand
TCTGAGCTCCGGCATAACTTCCGGAGAGTGAGGTCAAAATCGATCGTGGTTATAGATATATTGATAGTAGATGCCTCATTCTATTGATCCGTGCATTCGCTAATGAGGCATCTACGTATACATCTATGACCACGATCGATTTTGACCTCACTTGGCGGAAGTTATGGCTGAGCTCAGAGACGATCACGCTCGTCTGTTAAGAGTTAAAATAAAAGCATAAATACTGCTCGGTTTCTCGCAGAAACTGATGGTTTGTCTAGATCAGACCCTTATTCATCGTCTGGTGTCGTTTAAAGCCCTTTGAAGCTGCACAGAAACTGTCATTTGGACTTTGAACCGTTTGGGTCCCATTGAAGTCCATTATATGGAGAAAAATCCTGGAATGTTTTCATCCAAAACCTTAATTTCTTTTCGACTGCAAAAAAAGAAAGACATGGACATCTTGGATGACATGGAGGTGAGTAAATTATCAGCAAACGTTTATTTAAAAGTGAACTAATCCTTTAAATGTTTTCAACACACAGAATATTTGTTTACAAAGCTTAATCAGTTTCCCTATGGTTAATGTACTGTGGATCCTTTGGCAGACTGGGAACCAGTTAGCTGTAATAATGGTAATCGCCTTCCTTTGGATCTGCTGTGTTTAATCTCTCGCCCACTCTTGATAGCCTTCACATGGTCATGGGTAATATAAAGAACCGCCACAGTCATACCTGTGTGCTTAGCTAAACAAAAGTATTGCTCTTTAAGCTTTTAATTCAATTCAATTCAAATTTATTCGTATAGCGCTTTTCACGATACATATCGTTTCAAAGCAGCTTCACAGAAAATCCATCTACAATTTAAATTGATTTGTAGATGTTATGCATTTCAGAAATGCACATATACAAGCACACAGATTAACTAACTATCTATTATTAATCAATATAATAACTATGGCACAGAATTAAGTGAAATAAGAATACATGTTGTTAATTAATAGGGTATACAGAGTGTATATAACCCAGCAAAGGGTTAATAAATGAAATCAACAAATCAAGCAGTGATCTAACTGTGTGATGTGTTGACTACATTTACTGGAAACTGAACGTTTAATGACGTACCGGTTATAAAACAATTGTCCGTGACTTGACAGATCATCATTATGTCCCCTAGACACAAAAACAAAGACACTGAGATATCATTTGGCACAATTATAGTTCTGGCTGACTATTAGTGCTGTTGACTACTCAGACTATTGCCATGACTGTATTAAAAGACGCCTTAATAAATACATATACATTACATTTAATACATATAATAATTTAATGCAAATATATAATTAATAACATGGCTAAATACATATAAATTGTATATATAATGCATCTTTTTATTGGCACATTTATAGGGTTATAATAGTGTCAATACAGCTTTTTGAGGCATAAACTACACTCTAAAAAATGCTGGGTTAAAAATAACCCAAGTTGGGTTGAAAATGGACTAACCCAACAATTGGGTTGTTTTAAGCAAACATTTAACCCTACCATTGGGTTAAAACAACCCAATTGCTGGGTTAGTCCATTTTCATTTTGACACATTATTTAAACTTTAAATTAAATTTTGTAACCCAATGGTTGTGTTTGTCCATATTTTACACATTATTTCAATTTTTTTTATTACATTTTGTAACCCAATGGTTGTGTTTGTCCATATTTGACACACTATTTCAATTTTTTTTTATTAAAATTTGTAACCCAACGGTTGTGTTTGTCCATATTTGACATATTATTTCAAAATTTAAATTTAATTTTGTAACCCAATGGTTGTGTTTGTCCATATTTGACACATTATTTCAATTTTTTCATTAAATTGTGTAACCCAATGGTTATGTTTGTCCATATTTGACACATTATTTCAATTTTTTCATTAAATTGTGTAACCCAATGGTTGTGTTTGTCCATATTTGACACATTATTTCAAATTTTAAATTTAATTTTGTAACCCAATGGTTGTGTTTGTCCATATTTGACACATTATTTCAATTTTTTCATTAAATTGTGTAACCCAATGGTTATGTTTGTCCATATTTGACACATTATTTCAATTTTTTCATTAAATTGTGTAACCCAATGGTTGTGTTTGTCCATATTTGACACATTATTTCAAATTTTAAATTTAATTTTGTAACCCAATGGTTGTGTTTGTCCATATTTGACACATTATTTCAATTTTTTCATTAAATTGTGTAACCCAATGGTTATGTTTGTCCATATTTGACACATTATTTCAATTTTTTCATTAAATTGTGTAACCCAATGGTTGTGTTTGTCCATATTTGACACATTATTTCAAATTTTAAATTTAATTTTGTAACCCAATGGTTGTGTTTGTCCATATTTGACACATTATTTCAAATTTTAAATTTAATTTTGTAACCCAATGGTTGTGTTTGTCCATATTTGACACATTATTTCAAATTTTAAATTTAATTTTGTAACCCAATGGTTGTGTTTGTCCATATTTGACACATTATTTCAAATTTTAAATTTAATTTTGTAACCCAACGGTTGTGTTTGTCCATATTTGACACATTGTTTAAACATTTTAATTAAAATTTTAAACCCAATGGTTGTGTTTGTCCATATTTGACACATTATTTCCATTTTTAAATTAAATTTTATAACCCAACGGTTGTGTTTGTCCATATTTGACACATTATTTAAACATTTGAATTAAATTTTGTAACCCAAGGTTGTGTTTGTCCATATTTGACACATTGTTTAAACATTTTAATTAAAATTTTAAACCCAATGGTTGTGTTTGTCCATATTTGACACATTGTTTACATTTTTAAATTAAATTTTGTAACCCAATGGTTGTGTTTGTCCATATTTGACACATTGTTTACATTTTTAAATGATTTTTTAAATCCAACGATTGTGTTTATCCATATTTGACACATTTGTTTACATTTTTAAATTAAATTTTGTAACCCAACGGTTGTGTTTGTCCATATTTGACACATTGTTTACATTTTTAAATGATTTTTTAAATCCAACGATTGTGTTTATCCATATTTGACACATTGTTTCAATTTTTAAATTACATTTTGTAACCCAATGGTTGTGTTTGTCCATATTTGACACATTGTTTACATTTTTAAATAAAATTTTGTAACCCAACGGTTGTGTTTATCCATATTTGACACATTGTTTACATTTTTAAATAAAATTTTGTAACCCAATGGTTGTGTTTGTCCATATTTGACACATTGTTTACATTTTTAAATAAAATTTTGTAACCCAACGGTTGTGTTTATCCATATTTGACACATTGTTTACATTTTTAAATTACATTTTGTAACCCAATGGTTGTGTTTGTCCATATTTGACACATTGTTTACATTTTTAAATGATTTTTTAAATCCAACGATTGTGTTTATCCATATTTGACACATTTGTTTACATTTTTAAATTAAATTTTGTAACCCAACGGTTGTGTTTGTCCATATTTGACACATTGTTTACATTTTTAAATGATTTTTTAAATCCAACGATTGTGTTTATCCATATTTGACACATTGTTTCAATTTTTAAATTACATTTTGTAACCCAATGGTTGTGTTTGTCCATATTTGACACATTGTTTACATTTTTAAATAAAATTTTGTAACCCAACGGTTGTGTTTATCCATATTTGACACATTGTTTACATTTTTAAATAAAATTTTGTAACCCAATGGTTGTGTTTGTCCATATTTGACACATTGTTTACATTTTTAAATAAAATTTTGTAACCCAACGGTTGTGTTTATCCATATTTGACACATTGTTTACATTTTTAAATTACATTTTGTAACCCAATGGTTGTGTTTGTCCATATTTGACACATTGTTTACATTTTTAAATGATTTTTTAAATCCAACGATTGTGTTTATCCATATTTGACACATTTGTTTACATTTTTAAATTAAATTTTGTAACCCAACGGTTGTGTTTGTCCATATTTGACACATTGTTTACATTTTTAAATGATTTTTTAAATCCAACGATTGTGTTTATCCATATTTGACACATTGTTTCAATTTTTAAATTACATTTTGTAACCCAATGGTTGTGTTTGTCCATATTTGACACATTGTTTACATTTTTAAATAAAATTTTGTAACCCAACGGTTGTGTTTATCCATATTTGACACATTGTTTACATTTTTAAATAAAATTTTGTAACCCAACGGTTGTGTTTATCCATATTTGACACATTGTTTACATTTTTAAATTACATTTTGTAACCCAATGGTGGTGTTTGTCCATATTTGACACATTATTTCAACATTTAAATTAAATCTTGTAACCCAACGGTTGTGTTTGTCCATATTTGACACATTGTTTACATTTTTAAATAAAATTTTGTAACCCAACGGTTGTGTTTGTCCATATTTGACACATTGTTTACATTTTTAAATTAAATTTTGTAACCCAATGGTTGTGTTTGTCCATATTTGACACATTGTTTACATTTTTAAATTAAATTTTGTAACCCAATGGTTGTGTTTGTCCATATTTGACACATTGTTTACATTTTTAAATGATTTTTTAAATCCAACGATTGTGTTTATCCATATTTGACACATTGTTTCAATTTTTAAATTACATTTTGTAACCCAACGGTTGTGTTTGTCCATATTTGACACATTATTTAAACATTTAAATTAAATTTTGTAACCCAATGGTTGTGTTTGTACATATTTGACACAATATTTCAAATTTTAAATAAAAATTTGTCAACCAATGGTTGTGTTTGTCCATATTTGACACATTGTTTACATTTTTAAATGATTTTTTAAATCCAACGGTTGAGTTTGTCCAAATTTAACACATTATTTAGACATTTTAATTCACATTTTAATAACACACAAAAGTGAGTTAAAACAACCCAGCATTTTTAGTGACTGGATTCGATTGGATTGAATTAGATTTGGGTTTTAGATTCAGATCAGATTAAACTGATTTTAGACTGGATTGAATCAGATGAAGAACAAACAGAGCATTTCTAACGTGAACTTCTGAACTTCCCCATCATAAATCCGTCAGCAGTCAGGCCAGGAGATGGTGGTGTCGCTCATCTTTCCTCCAGCCAACACCCACGAGCCCAGAGCAACCCCGCCTGAAACAGAGCCCTGCAAATGGGAGAAGCTCTTATAGCCTCCTGCCTTTACCCAGCCAATGAAGTCAGTCGACTGAGATAGGGCGGTGAGAGCCACTCGACCCGCTCAACTCTGCTGAAGTTCGGTCAGAGGAAGCCGCAGCGCCGGCGGTGTGGATGAGACTCACCATGGCGCCCAGTCAGGGGTCCAGGATGCTCAGCAAAGATGATGCCAATTATAAACTTCACTTTCGGATGATTAACGAGCAACAAGTGGAGGATATCACCCTTGACTTCTTTTACAAACCGCACACCATTACTTTACTGTCGTTCACCGTCGTCAGCATAATGTACTTTGCGTTTACCAGGTGAGTAAACAGCACACCTGTCACAGCATCTCACCAGACAATCACTTATTTCAAGTTTTAAATGTTATGATGTTTTATTACAGTGTTGCCAAAGCAGTTCAGTGTGTGTGTAACAACTGCTTTTGGACGTAAAGTTATTTGAAATACTTAAAAATTACAATTTAAATGAGTTTATTTGATTGACACACAACCTAAGGGTCACAATTTTAAGCTTTTTTTTTTTAACGCTGCTTATTTATTTAAACAAGTAATACAAATATGTATTGTTTTATTATTTCAATATTTGGACAGTCATTTTTTACTTAAGTCACACAAAAACTCATCAAAAAAATTATTTTTTGTTCAGGAATTTTCAATGTATTTTTGAATGACTGTGTGATCATTTTTAATCTTGGTAATATAATTTTTTTTTCCGAAGAAAGACAAACATAAACAGTGCTGAAAGCCGAGGTATTAAATGTAATGGCTGTATATTTACTGAGTATGACAGAGGGGGGTCAAATTAATGACAATTTTAAGAGATTTGGAGCCAAGCTTTGGTTTTTGACCTCTAAAAAATGTGTAAAATTTACTCATGGAGCCACATTAAGATCTACATATCTCTGGGATCGAACCATCGAGGGCCTTTAAAATGGAGATCCCAAAAGAAAAGTTTACTAAGAACCAGAATCTAAGAGGATATTAAGATATCTTTAATACTTTTTGAGTTACGGGCATGCAAACTTGGCGCAAAAACACAAAAACTGCTTTTTTCCCATTTTTGAGCGATCACCGTTTGCATATAATGCAACGAAGACTGCCAAAGTCAACAGATTTTACTAATATACTTACCAATCTCTGTGTAGAAATAAAATAATGATGCTGCCATCTTTCTAAAGTCATTTTTACAACACTGTAATTTGGCTGCAAAGCGTTATTTTGACCCCCCTCTACAAAACAGTGGATACATCTGTGACATTTAATATTTGGGCTTTCTTCTTCATTTATGCATTTCTTTGACCCACTAGTGTCTCAGTGAGTCTAACACAACACTGGTCTATGTGATTCTCCATTCATTTGCCACGCCAGTGACATTGTGAAAGGTTGCGGTTTCATCTGATATGTTATCTATACATCATGTTTTTCTTATGGCAGGGATGATGGTGATTCTGATAATAACCTGCGTGTGGGTTTCCTGCTGGTCGTCTCTTTCTTTCTTGTTATCAGTATTCTTACCTTCCCCAACGGTACAGTTATTCTTCAAATAGTCTTTAACTGAGTTCTTTCATTATTTACTCACCCTCATGTCTTTCTTTCTTCCATGGAACACAAATATTCACATCTCATTGAAATCTCAGGCTACTACTTAAACCTCTCTAAGTAAATCATACATATAGGAACGACTTTTAATATATTTAATTGCTACTTTTCCCCTTTTTCTTTAGGTCCTTTCACAAGACCACACCCTGCAATATGGCGCATGGTTTTTGGTGAGTGTTTTCCTTTGTGTTGACTTATCAGCAGCTCTGTTGACTCGACCTCCAATGCCTTGATTTATTGGCGTTTTTCTTTCAGGTCTCAGTGTCCTTTACTTCCTCTTCCTGGTGTTCCTCATCTTCCTGAACCTGGATCAGGTGAAGACGCTGTTGTATTGGCTCGACCCCAATCTGCGTTACGCCACACGAGAAGCAGATGTCATGGTGAGCTATACATGATATCCCAGGACAAATATTTAATTGCGTTGTTTTTGCTATACCGTTTCCATGAGAGGCTGGACATGGGCTCAACAATGCTTAGGTAGGTGGGACGTGTCAAAGTAACATCCACATGGATGGAGGACCCAAGGTTTCCCAGCAGAACATTGCCCAAAGCATCACTGCCATCATTTTCTGTACAGCATTATGGGTAATGTAGTTTTTCACCACGAATTCCACTGTTAAATGCGATTATTTTAAAAGCTAATAATGTGGGCTGACATCTTCAACAAAAGCAAACACCATCGATTAACAACCTCGTAGCTCACAGTAGGGCTGTCTTTAAAGGTTTATAAGTTATCGTTAAAAATCTATTTCCCTATGGAGAAAATGAATGGATTATGAATTATGTCCGGCCGCGACTGTTGTGCTCTAATGACTAAATAAAATAAACGAGTGTGTTCAATGCAGTGCTATTTTAGTTTTATTAATATTCTGAATTGGCTATTATTTTTAGTTTAATCTATTTAGGTTTAATTTATTTTTCTTTCAGTTTTGGTACATTTTAGTGTTTATTTATTTCAAGTTAATAATTTTAGTACCGAGGCAACATTTCTAATTTTTTTTTTTTAAACTAATATTACAAATTTATTTCAGCTTTATTTCAATTAACAGAAATGTTTTTAAATGTTTAGTCCATGATTAATAACCCTAGTGTCATATAATCTGTGATTTCCTGCATATCATCTTTGTTTATGGCTCCATGACAATCGTATTCATTTGTATAATTAGACATACTTAGATTATGTCTGAGTTGTGTAGTTTAAAGCCCTCCCTTAAGAGCGTGTGTTTCTAATCCAGTGAGTTATGATGAGTTACTGTATAGAGATAATGCCAGCTTTCTGTAAGACGTTCAGCCAATAGGATTAGTTGGATCTCCGTCCATTGACTCCATGTCCTTCCCTGAAATCTGATTTGATGTTAAAGTTTTAACAAAGGGAAGAACAGCTTTGGTGTTTATTGTACAATCCTTTGACTTATTTATTTGAATCCCATTTTTTTCAGGAGTATGCGATAAACTGTCACGTGATCACATGGGAGCGAATCATGAGTCACTTTGACATCTTTGCCTTTGGCCATTTCTGGGGCTGGGCTATGAAAGCTCTGCTCATCCGCAGCTATGGCCTTTGCTGGACCATCAGCATCACATGGGAGCTCACAGAGGTAATGCACTTCATATAACTCCCATCAATACAGCCATTGCTGCTGATATGGCATTAAATCATAAATAAAATAAAAAAAATTCACTTTTATACATTTTTAATTTTTAATGTTTAATGTCTGCATTATTTGATAAAAAAATACTGTAATATTGTGAAACATTATTACAAATTAAAAATATAGCTGCAAGCAGCAATACCGGGGCCAAGCGCAACAGAAGCAAATAAGGAAACTAGCAGCAGACCGACTGAAAAAATGAGTGAAGACATCTGAAGACAATTTTAAAACCCTACATTAAAGCTACACTGTGTGATATTTTACCCCCATCTAGTGGTGAAAAGGTATATGACCATCCAGTGAATATTAGTTTCTGTTCCTCTCAATTCCGATTTTTGTTTTAACTTCTACGGTGGCCGATTTAGTCCAAGATTAACATGGCTTCCAGTTCGACCTCGTCCACATTCGACACGGTGCCATCGAGTGTTAAAACGCCAAAGGCGAAGCTTGAATTTACGGGTATGTCCCTCTTTGGCTAATGTACTTTCAAGATGGAGGGGCAACATGGAGACCGGCATTCGAACCCCTCACCCGTATGTATTTTCAATGGCATATTATAAACTTACGAGAATACTTTATTACTTGAAAGAAGTAAATATATATTAATGAGCACATATATTTTTGAAAGAACTAAGTGTTTTTAGCTAAGAATAAACTAAAAAAGTTACAGAGTGTAGCTTTAAAACATTGAGTTGTATAGAGCCAATGTCATTTTGTTTAATTATAGCGCCACCAAGAGGCACAATCCCACCATTTGTATATGTGTCCTCGGAGTGAGCCCATACATGTGTGTGTCAATTTTGGTGAAAATATCTAATTTCGTTTTGGAATTATAGACATTTATATGAAAAAGCACGTAAAAAATGACTGACACCTGACTTTGATTGGATTTTACTGCCCCTTACTATCAATATTTTGACTTTTGGGCATTAGTGTTTAGCTATCGACCTATCTTTCCGAACTTCTGACGCTGGTTTCGTCTCAATGGGACTAGCGGTTTCGAAGATTTCAGCTAATGTTTTATAAACGCTAAATTACAACACTGCACAAACCATAAGCCGAAACCTGGTAGTCTGGTATCGTTGGACTCCGCAACGATTCAGGAGACAAAAAAAGTTACTCCCATGAAAATAAGTCAATCACACCCGAAGTTATAAACATTTGGGGGAAAAAGTTCTCCACTAGGTGGCGCTGTAATCCGTGTATCATTCGTTCAGTCGATTTTTGATTTAATATTGAAAGTTGAAAAATGAGAAAACAACTTGTTTTTCGTTTTTTTCGTTTTTTTCAGAAAAACGAGATTTCGACTTGATTTTTCGTTCAGAGGTAGAAAAATTAATAAACAGTTTGAATATTCGATTTCTGCACATGGGCGGGAATTATACGCCCCTTTCTGCTGATTGGTCAGCCGAAGATCAACTATTCCGTCATCGGTTCTTCCTCAGTTCCGCACAGCAGAATAAAAGTCATGCGCTTCTGCAGATGTACGGATTCTTAACGGGTTTATTGCAACTACATTTCATATTTTTCTCATCAAACAACCAGACTAACGAATGGCTCGACACAACCCATAAAGGGACGGGGCAGAGCCCAGACAGGGCTTTCTTCTGTGTAGCCCAGCGGTTTTAGTCCAGGAAAGTGCAAGGGGTCCGCAAAATAATTTGCTATATCCTACCATATTTTCCGGATTGTAAAGTCACGTTTTTTTTATCATGAAACATGCCGTGATTTATTCCAAAGTGACTTATATAATGCATTTAACGTCAAATTTCGAAATGTTGACTTTTTAAAGTAGGCGCGTCCAGTATTCGCTGTAGCCTATTTTAGTTCATGTTGTGCGTTTTAAATTTTACACGTTACTACATTTTGTAGTCATTTTAAATGTACACAAATAAAATAAATATTTTACTGTTTCGAATGAGGAAAAAATTAAGTGATAGCACCGGCGACTCGCTAGATCACATAACATATAAAAACTTTGGTTTATTTTAATTTGTCTGTTGTACAGGCTGTGCAAGTCAGTACTTACTGTTATTCCAAACTCATATCTCTGCATGTGAAGATGCCGATTTAGCCTATGGGACTGGACTGGACTGGACTGAAATACGAAGCCTTCTTTACATAAATAGTATAATAGCATCCAAATGTTACATTGCAAATATGGAAACCGAATGAAAGATGCACGAGCGACGAGCCCACTGTCGATATGTTTCAATTCAAATAAATTAATTTAGGCTTGGTGTTTAAACTAAATTTTGTTTGTAATAAATGGCATAATATATAGACTATTTTATATAGGCTAGGCTTCTATGTATATTTTTATTATATGGCTAGGCCTACTTGTATTTTTCATTCTTGTTGTTTTCTGAATACCATTAATTTAAGGATTTGTCATACAGTGATGGGAAGTAAAATAGCCTACACATAAATAGCGTAGCCTACGTGTTAATAGTGTTTATAATGTTAATGTTGTATTTTATTTACTGGTATTTTTTTGAATGTAGCCTATGCTATCCAATGTTTCTCTCTCAACATGACCCGGCGTGTGAATTACACTCGGTGCGACTTTTCTGGCAAATACGGTCAATTATAAAATATGCTTTATTATTACAAAATGCATACGATGCGTTAGGCTATACACTGTGTTAATTATCCCCACCCACATTTGGGCTTAATCACTGTAATGTCCTGTTCGCATTTGCTCTTTTTATTTAGGCCTATTTATTTTTTAAAGCGGATGCAAATATAGCCTATCGTAAGAAGAACATAATCCATATCCTATGCAACTCGTGCTATATATTCCAAGCGCTCTGAAGGTATAGTACTGGTTTGAGAAACAAACCGAAATGGCAAGTTATTACATGCTTTAATGAAAATCTTTTGGGATGAATTTTAATAAAACATAAATCATAAAAAAAGAAGAGTAGCCTATGTATTTTAATATCTCTGTTCTCCGGTTTTTCTGATAGATAGATATAGATATATATTTAATATTTACTTAACCAAGGTAGGCTGTGACAGTATACTGCCAGCTGATGCAAAGAGGTGAATAATATCTACACAGAAGAAAGCCCTGTCTGGGCTCTGCCCCGTCCCTTTATGGGTTGTGTCGAGCCATTCGTTAGTCTGGTTGTTTGATGAGAAAAATATGAAATGTAGTTGCAATAAACCCGTTAAGAATCCGTACAGCTGCAGAAGCGCGTGACTTTTATTCTGCTGTGCGGAACTGAGGAAGAACCGATGACGGAAAAGTTTGATCTTCGGCTGACCAATCAGCAGAAAGGGGCGTATAATTCCCGCCCACGTGTAGAAATCGAATATTTAAACTGTTTATTAATTTTTCTACCTCTGAACGAAAAACGAAAAATCAAGTCGAAATCCCTTTTTTGTTTTTCTGAAAAAAACGAAAAAACGAGCTGTTCAACTTTCAATATTATATAAAAAATCGACTGAACGAATGATACACGGATTCGCTGTTCTCCACTAGGTGGCGCTGGTGACGAACTTCTCAGGCTCCTTCAGGGCATCGTGCTGATGACCCATGCCGAGTTTTGTAACAGTCCGTTCATATGTTCATAAAATACAGCATTTTAGCACATAATTCAAAATGGCCGACAGCCAAAATGGCCAATATGGTAAAAGTGGATATGAGTAGACTTATCATGACGTCCCGAATCTAAGGAGACCACTTTTATATGGCAAAAATAGCCATTTTTCGTATCTTCGGACCAGTAGGTGGCATGTTACCTCAGGTCATGCTTGTGATGGCATGTACCAAGTTTGATTTGAATACGATAAAGCGTTGCGGAGCTATAGCCTTAAGTGTATTTTTGCAACCGCTACGTGAAATGTGTTTGTGCGTTTATCGAAAACGATTTGACGAATCAACTTGAATTCCTTAACTTTTTGTCGGCATGGTCTGACGATGATCCATTTTCGTGAAAATCAGAGCAACGGCCTAGAGTTCGCAAAAGTAGGTTTTTCGGTTAATAAAAAATTGCGGGAAAATTTTAATGATGGAAAATGACGTTATATGATGCAATCAAATCGGCTTGAGCCAAGGAATCAGAAGAAACAAGAATTATGTTTCTAGCCCTTATGGTTAAAAAGTTATTAGCATAAACATGAGTGCAACTTTGGACAGGTGGTGGCGCTAGAGAGATTGAGTTAGAGACTCATGATTTGCTGTAGTGACAGTTGGGACTATCCTCTATCTGTGTGCCAAATGTCATAACTTTTGTAACATTATAAATGTCTTTACTGTCACTTTTGACTAATTTAATGCATCCTTGCTGAATAAAAGTGGAATATTTAGTCTATCTGTGAATGCTTTTTGGATATGATTTTTGATTCATGAGTGGGTGGGTGTCTTTCCCAATCGAATACCTTTGAAATTAAAAAAATGCTGCTGATGCAATAGTGCAGATTATGCAACTTCCTCAGATGCTTAGTAATAGAATGATTGTTAAGGACATTTGAATGCACCCTGATAACATCGTATGGAGTAATAATTTGTATGTATGACTGTGGGTTTTATTGATTTGAGGGAAGCTTGTTTATGAGTTGAAACCATTAAAGGGATAGTTCAGCCAATGAAATGTTTATGTTGATCTGCTGACCCCCAGGGCATCAAAGATGTAGGTGTGTTTGTTTCTTCAATAGAACACAAATGAAGATTTTTAACAGTGTGATAGTCGTATAATGATGTCAATGGGGAGATTTTAGAGTATGAGAGTAAAAACACAGACATACGAATCCTTATTAAACCCTGCGGCTCGTGGGACACATTGATGTCTTAAGACATGAAACCATCGCTTTCTGCGAGAAACCCAACAGTATTTGTTATTTTTGTACCTCTTATCAGACGAATTTCATCTAGTATTCCCAGCACCATAACTTCCGGCGAATAAGGTCAAAATACCGGCATGATCATAGATATATATACGTAGATGCCTCATTTGACCGATCCGCGCAGGCACTAATGAGGAATCTATGTTTATATCTATGATCGTGCCGGTATTTTGACCTTATTCGCCGGAAGTGATGGCGCGGGGACGGCTGATGCAGAGCCATAGAAAAAAATGAAATACATTTTTAAATATGGATATTTTTCTTACACAAACGCATCGATTCGCTTCAGAAGGCCTTTATTAACACCCGGAGCCGCGTGGAGCAGTTATATGACGGACAGATGCATTTTGTTTTGGACTTCAAAAACAGAGCAACCATTATAAAGCTTGGATTAGCCAGAACATTTTTAATATAACGATTTTATTCGTCTGAAAGAAGAATGTCATATACACCTCGGATGACTTCAGGGCGAGTAAATCATGGGCTTATTTTCATTTTTGGGTGAACTATCCCTTTAAGTGACCTCCTTATCACTAATGTGAAAACCACCAAGATTGTTAGAGGGCTTAATATAACCTCTCTCTTCTCGTTCTTCCTTTCTCATTCAGTTGTTCTTCATGCACCTCCTGCCAAACTTTGCAGAGTGTTGGTGGGATCAAGTCATTCTTGACATCCTGTTGTGCAATGGAGGGGGGATTTGGCTCGGCATGACAGTTTGTCGCTTTTTAGAGATGCGCACCTACCACTGGGCCAGTATTAAGTAAGCTCTTCCCATTAATCTGTGTCTGAAACCAACACTTGTAATAATAGACTTTATAACCACACAGTAAAACAAGTCTAATCACATCCACTTGAGTTCCTCCAGCGGGGAGTTCATCTCCATATCAGAGTCACTGTTTCTGAAATGCCTCCATTGTTCAATATTCCTCATTATAATAATAAAGCAGAATAAAGGGGCGGGGCCTGGTTGAGTTAGTAGTGTGTTGAAACTGCCGGTTATGGTTATGGAACTGAACAGAGCAGTATATTATTGACCGTCATTGTTAATGCAATTCCATTTACTGCCACTAGTGTGGCAGAAATTACACTCACTTAACCGTTAAAGGGTTAGTTCACCCAAAAATGAAAATTCTGTTATTAATTACTTCCCCTCATGTCGTTCGACACCCGTCAGACCTCCGTTCATCTTCAGAACACAAATGAAGATATTTTAGTGTAAATCTGATGGCTCTGAAAGGCCTCCATTGGCACAATGGCACTTTACACTCTCAAGACCCTTAAAAGACACTAAAGACGTCGTTACAAAGTCCATCTCACTACAGTGGTTCTACAATAACTTTATGAATCGGCGAGAATAGTTTTTGTGCGCAAAAAAACCCTAAATAACGACTTATATAGTGATGACGATTTCAAAACACGGCCTCGTGAAGCTTCGAAGCGTTATGAATCAGTGAGTCGATTCATGATTCGGATCGTGTGTCAAACCGACAAACTGTTGAAATTTGGCGATTCAAACCGCTGAATCGACTCACTGATTCATAACGCTCCAAACCGCTGAATCGACTCACTGATTCATAACGCTCCAAACCGCTGAATCGACTCACTGATTCATAACGCTTCGAAGCTTCATGAGGCCGTGTTTTGAAATCGTCATCAATATATAAGTCATTATTTAGGGTTTTTTTGCGCACAAGAACTATTATCGCCGATTCATAAAGTTATTGTAGAACCACTTTAGTGAGATGGACTTTGTAACGACGTCTTTAGTGCCTTTTAAGGGTCTTGACAGTGTAAAGTGCATTGTGCCAATGGAGGCCTTTCAGAGCATCAGATTTACACTAAAATATCTTCATTTGTGTTCTGAAGATGAACGGAGGTCTGACGGGTGTCCAACGACATGAGGGTCAGTAATTAATTACAGAATTTTCATTTTTGGTTGAACTAACCCTTTAATGACTATCACCTATATAAAAGAAAAGCATGTGAGAATAATTATTAACTTACAGTAGTTACACACACCCACATTCACACCCTCCATGATTGCATTGAGTTCAGATGTAGAGATTAGCTATCTGTGTTAACTCCAAACCTGTTTTGGCCTACATTCTTTGTTGTATCAGGCGCTCCAGGGTTTGCAGGTCACTGGGGTGGTGCACTTCATGTGTTACAGGATTATTCTAAAGCAGTGTTTTGTATGTGTTCAGGGATATCCACACCACCTCAGGCAAGCTGAAACGGGCCGTCATGCAGTTCACTCCAGCCAGCTGGACTTATGTGCGCTGGTTTGACCCCAAATCCTCATTTCAGAGGGTGGCTGGAGTCTACCTCTTCATGATAAAATGGCAGGTGTGTGATGCTTCAGTAATACACGTTTTCTGATGATTATCTAAAACATTATTAATGACCCCAAACTCGCAACCGAATCAATCCAAAATCACTGCCAATCAGAAGAGCGTGTGGGCGGAGACTCTCTGCAAGAGCACTGCACTCACAACCAGATCAATCCAAAATCACAGCCAATCAGAAGAGCATGTGGGCGGAGTCTCTCTTCAAGCGCACTGCACTCACAACCAGATCAATCCAAAATCACAGCCAATCAGAAGAGCGTGTGGGCGGAGTCTCTCTGCAAGAGCACTGCACTCACAACCAAATCAATCCAAAATCACAGCCAATCAGAAGAGCGTGTGGGCGGAGTCTCTCTGCAAGAGCACTGCACTCACAACCACATCAATGCAAAATCACAGCCAATCAGAAGAGCATGTGGGCGGAGTCTCTCTGCAAGAGCACTGCACTCACAACCAGATCAATCCAAAATCACAGCCAATCAGAAGAGCGTGTGGGCGGAGACTCTCTGCAAGAGCACTGCACTCACAACCAGATCAATCCAAAATCACAGCCAATCAGAAGAGCGTGTGGGTGGAGTCTCTTTGCAAGAGCACTGCACTCACAACCAGATCAATCCAAAATCACAGCCAATCAGAAGAGCGTGTGGGCGGAGACTCTCTGCAAGAGCACTGCACTCACAACCAGATCAATCCAAAATCACAGCCAATCAGAAGAGCGTGTGGGCGGAGACTCTCTGCAAGAGCACTGCGCTCACAACCACATCAATGCAAAATCACAGCCAATCAGATGAGCATGTGGGCGGAGTCTCTCTGCAAGAGCACTGCGCTCACAACCACATCAATGCAAAATCACAGCCAATCAGAAGAGCATGTGGGCGGAGTCTCTCTTCAAGCGCACTGCACTCACAACCAGATCAATCCAAAATCACAGCCAATCAGAAGAGCGTGTGGGCGGAGTCTCTCTGCAAGAGCACTGCACTCGCAACCAAATCAATCCAAAATCACAGCCAATCAGAAGAGCGTGTGGGCGGAGACTCTCTGCAAGAGCACTGCACTCACAACCAGATCAATCCAAAATCACAGCCAATCAGAAGAGCGTGTGGGTGGAGTCTCTTTGCAAGAGCACTGCACTCACAACCAGATCAATCCAAAATCACAGCCAATCAGAAGAGCGTGTGGGCGGAGTCTCTCTTCAAGCGCACTGCACTCACAACCAGATCAATCCAAAATCACAGCCAATCAGAAGAGCGTGTGGGCGGAGTCTCTCTGCAAGAGCACTGCACTCACAACCAGATCAATCCAAAATCACAGCCAATCAGAAGAGCGTGTGGGCGGAGACTCTCTGCAAGAGCACTGCACTCACAACCAGATCAATCCAAAATCACAGCCAATCAGAAGAGCGTGTGGGCGGAGTCTCTCTGCAAGAGCACTGCACTCACAACCAAATCAATCCAAAGTCACAGCCAATCAGAAGAGCGTGTGGGCGGAGTCTATCTGCAAGAGCACTGCACTCACAACCAGATCAATCCAAAATCACAGCCAATCAGAAGAGCGTGTGGGCGGAGTCTCTCTGCAAGAGCACTGCACTCACAACCAGATCAATCCAAAATCACAGCCAATCAGAAGAGCGTGTGGGCGGAGACTCTCTGCAAGAGCACTGCACTCACAACCAGATCAATCCAAAATCACAGCCAATCAGAAGAGCGTGTGGGCGGAGTCTCTCTGCAAGAGCACTGCACTCACAACCAAATCAATCCAAAATCACAGCCAATCAGAAGAGCGTGTGGGCGGAGTCTCTCTGCAAGAGCACTGCACTCACAACCAGATCAATCCAAAATCACAGCCAATCAGAAGAGTGTGTGGGCGGAGTCTATCTTCAAGCGCACTGCACTCACAACCAGATCAATCCAAAATCACAGCCAATCAGAAGAGCGTGTGGGTGGAGTCTCTTTGCAAGAGCACTGCAAGAGCAACCAGATCAATCCAAAATCACAGCCAATCAGAAGAGTGTGTGGGCGGAGTCTCTCTGCAAGAGCACTGCACTCACA
Source organism: Gobio occitaniae (assembly GCA_033150135.1). Lineage (NCBI taxonomy): Eukaryota > Metazoa > Chordata > Actinopteri > Cypriniformes > Gobionidae > Gobio > Gobio occitaniae. The sequence continues at coordinate 224,813 of JARQWZ010002160.1, read as the reverse complement.
ACCAGATCAATCCAAAATCACAGCCAATCAGAAGAGTGTGTGGGCGGAGACTCTTTGCAAGAGCACTGCACTCACAACCAGATCAATCCAAAATCACAGCCAATCAGAAGAGCGTGTGGGCGGAGACTCTCTGCAAAAGCACTGCACTCACAACCAGATCAATCCAAAATCACAGCCAATCAGAAGAGTGTGTGGGCGGAGTCTCTTTGCAAGAGCACTGCACTCACAACAGAACATGCCAGAAGAAAGTCTGTAATAGGGGAAATGCGTCAAATCTGCTAACACAAGGCAAGTGGACTTTGACCTCGATACCAAAACTACGTCTGGTATTACTACCACTCACACTAGCCACTTTGGCGGTTGAACTTATTATAGTCTTCTCAAAAGCCATCTGTTATAATCGCGTTGCGCAGTATAACCAACCACACGTGTTTCTAATAATCAGAGGCGTTCAGATTAGCCGGAGTTTTGTTCAAAACGCGCTCTCACTCGCTGAAATCTGCGCTCAAAACGTGCGATGTATGCAGGAGATTCATTCAACATACAGTGGTTGACTGTTTTTGTTCTATTTCAGCAACAAAAATAGTTTCCAACAAACACAGCAGAACCACAGCGCATCTGATATGACTGGCATAAAGATGGCTTGCCGTTCGAGATTCGCAAATTTAGGGACCGTCTCTAAAGTTACATACAAGATTGATATTCATGTTTCTAATTTCAGTAGCATTTGAAGAGAATGACGTATAGTCATAAAACCAGCTGTAAAGTGTTCATTTAGGTGTCAGGTATGATGCACACTTTTTGGATTTTTGATATTTAATAAAAATAAACTGTCAAATCATATGGAAACATGGATATGCATTATTTCACTAGGATACTGTTTGGGCTCGGACACAAAATATGCTAGATTTAAATGCATCATTGCTGAACACTGATGAGAATATTGCTTGAGAATATATTTACAGAGATAATATTAGAGATTATATTTACACCAAATTATTATTATTTATGCGTTATGCGTTGCTATTGACGACGGCCATTAAAAGGAAGGAAATCCCCCAGAATAGAATCTAGTTTAAAAAAGTGCATAGAGCTGCTTTAGTTATTTGTTGTTTGCTGATTTTCAAATATAAAACTTGTTGAAATGTTTTAAGTGTGTGCATCTGTTCTTTTTGAACACCTTCTTCTCATTTGAACAAAACCGTGATAATATTGCTAACCGTGATAATTTGGGTCACTATAATCGTGATGTGAAATTTCCATACCGTTTCATCCCTACTCACAACCAAATCAATCCAAAATCACAGCCAATCAGAAGAGTGTGTGGGCGGAGTCTCTCTGCAAGAGCACTGTACTCACAACCAAATCAATCCAAAATCACAGCCAATCAGAAGAGTGTGTGGGCGGAGTCTCTCTGCAAGAGCACTGCACTCACAACCAAATCAATCCAAAATCACAGCCAATCAGAAGAGTGTGTGGGCGGAGTCTATCTGCAAGAGCACTGTACTCACAACCAAATCAATCCAAAATCACAGCCAATCAGAAGAGTGTGTGGGCGGAGTCTCTCTGCAAGAGCACTGCACTCACAACCAAATCAATCCAAAATCACAGCCAATCAGAAGAGTGTGTGGGCGGAGTCTATCTGCAAGAGCACTGTACTCACAACCAAATCAATCCAAAATCAAAGCCAATCAAAAGAGTGTGTGGGCGGAGTCAGACTTTGCCTTTCATACTGTTAAATAAGCTCTAAAAAAGTTACGAAATATGAAATTGCCCAATACATCCAAAAGGATGTAAACAAACATAATCACATATTCAGCATTTATGCATCTTTTGTGTTTTGCTCACGTTTATCCTCTGTTTTTTCCCTCCCAACAGCTCACAGAGTTGAACACGTTTTTCCTGAAGCACATCTTCGTGTTCCAGGCCTCTCATCCTCTCAGCTGGGGCCGGATCCTCTTCATCGGGATCATCACGGCCCCCACAGTGCGGTAATGTTCAGTTGCCTTTATCTGTGTTCCAGCATAATCCCTCGAAACAAACCTTTCTCTGTACAGACGCAGATAAAGGGGCGGGGCCTGGTTGAGTTAGTTAGTACTGTGTTGAAACCATAGACTGTAAAAAAATATGGACGTAGTGTCCGTGACGTCACCCGTAGGATTCTGAAGAGCAGTTTTGAAGCGTAAAGTATAGGGTCGAGCCCTTATTATTAGGGGCCAAGCACCGAAGGTGCAGGCACCTATTGTAATCGTTAGATTTCTTATTATTATTATTATTCCGCCACGAAGTCTATGGCAGCCCATAGAACCGCTTGCGGGAAAGTTGTGAAATTTGGCACACAGATAGAGGACAGTCCCAGCATTAACCACACCAATTTTGGAATCTCTAAAACAATCCCTCTAGCGCCACCACCTGTCCAAATTTTGACTCATATTTGTGCCAATAACTTTTGAACCATAAGGGCTAGAAACAAAATTCTTTTTTCCTCTGATTCCTTGGCTCAAGCCAATTCGATTGCACCCTATGACGTCACTTTCCGTCATAATACTTTTCCCGCCATTTTTAATTAACCGAAAAACCTACTTTTGCGAACTCCTCCTAGGCCGTTGCTCCAATTTGCACGAAAATTGAACCAGGTCATCTTCAGACTCTGCTGACAAAAGCGTATTAGACTCGAGATGATTAGTCAAACTGTTATTGAACAACCCTCGAATTAAATCGACATAGAGCACACAAAATTGAAAGTCAGGCTTTATCTCCAAAACACTTTAGCATATTCTAACCAAACTTGGTGTGTGTTATGCCACCCATGACCTGAGGCTGCCTGCAGCGTTTCGGCGCAGTGCCACCTAGTGGTCCAGAGATACAAAAATTTGATATTTTTGATTATAACTTAAGAACGCTTTAGCCAAATATCACAAAACTGGTCTCTTTAGAGTCGGGGCATCACGCCGAGCCATACCATACCCAATTTTCCCATATCAACCATTTTGGGTGTCGGCCATTTTGAATTTTGTCACAAAGTGCTATGTTTTACAAACGCATTGGCGTATCGTTACAAAACTCGTTGTGTGTCTTTTTCACCAAGCCCTGAAAGTACACAAAAAGTTTCAAGGCAGCGCCACCTTGTGGACAAAAATTATAGTGAATTTTCCAATAATACTAATAACATTTGATTAAATTTGACTATTGTCATAAAAATGGTTTCAATATATTCCTTGGGTCATGCCAAGAACATAGATCCCAATTTTGCCATATTTGGCCAAACATTCTGTTCGCCATTTTGATTTCCTTCAGAAACCTACTTTTTCGAACTCCTCCTAGACTATTTGCCTGATTTTCAAAATCGAATTGTAACATCCTCAGACCATGACAGCAAAAAGTTATTAATTTCGTGTCAACAAGCAAAATCGTTTTCATATACTGCAGCGACAAATTTGAGCCATGATGCCAAAATGACTCGAGGCTGTATCTCTGCAATGCTTTGATATAATGACACCAAACTTTGCCGTTGTCATCGTCATCTCACTCTGACCACACCACATCAATTTCGTTACTGCGCCACCTATTGGTCAAAAGTGACAAACCATTAAATCATATTATTAGTGACTGTATATATGATTTTTCAGCCATTAATGCCTAAAATCATCTTAAAATGCCTTTAATTGCTCATTGTTGCAGTTGGTCTCACCCTCCCAGCCGTGTTGGCATGTTATATTGGCTTATTTGCGCTTGGCCCCGTTAATGGCTGCTCGTTATTATTATTATTATTCCGCCACAAAGTCTATGGCAGCCCATAGAACCGCTTGCGGGAAAGTTGTGAAATTTGGCACACAGATAGAGGACAGTCCCAGCATTAACCTCACCAATTTTGGAATCTCTAAAACAATCCCTCTAGCGCCACCACCTGTCCAAAATTTGACTAATGTTTTTGCTAATAACTTTTGAACCATAAGGGCTAGAAACAAAATTCTTTTTTCCTCTTATTCCTTTGCTCAAGCCAATTCGATTGCACCCTATGACGTCATTTTCCGTCATAATAATTTTCCCGCCATTTTTAATTAACCGAAAAACCTACTTTTGCGAACTCCTCCTAGGCCGTTGCTCCGATTTGCACGAAAATTGAACCAGGTCATCTTCAGACTCTGCTGACAAAAGCGTATTAGACTCGAGATGATTAGTCAAACTGTTATTGAACAACGCTCGAATTAAATTGACATAGTGCACGCAAAAATGAAAGCCAGGCTTTATCTCCGAAACACTTTAGCATATTCTAACCAAACTTGGTGTGTGTTATGCCAACCATGACCTGAGGCTGCCTGCAGCGTTTCGGCGCAGTGCCACCTAGTGGTCCAGAGATACAAAAATTTGATATTTTTGATTATAACTTAAGAACGCTTTAGCCAAATATCACAAAACTGGTCTCTTTAGAGTCGGGGCATCACGCAGAGTCAAACCATACCCAATTTTCCCATATCAACCATTTTGGGCGTCGGCCATTTTGAATTTTGCCAGAAAGTGCTATGTTTTACAAACGCATTGGCGTATCATTACGAAACTTGGTGCGTGTCTTCGTCACCAAGCCTTGAAAGTACACAAAAAGTTTCAAGGCAGCGCCACCTTGTGGACAAAAGTTATTGTGAATTTTCCAATAATGCTATTAACTTTTGATTAAATTTGACTATTGTCATAAAATTTGTTTTACTAGATTCCTTGGGTCATGCCAAAAACATAGATTCCAATTTTGCCATATTTGGCCAAACATTCTGTTCGCCATTTTGATTTCCTTCCGAAACCTACTTTTTCGAACTCCTCCTAGACTATTTGCCTGATTTTCACCAAAATCGAATCGTAACATCTTCAGACTATTACAGCAAAAAGTTATTAATTTCGTGTCAACAGACAAAAGCGTTTTCATATACTGCAGCGACAAAGTTGAGCCATGATGCCAAAATGACTCTTGAGGCTGTATCTCTGCAATGCTTTGACATACTGACACCAAACTTTGCCGTTGTCATCGTCTTCTCACTCTGACCACACCACATCAATTTCGTTACTGCGCCACCTATTGGTCAAAAGTGACAAACCATTAAATGATATTATTAGTGACTGTATATGTGATTTTTCAGCCATTAATGCCTAAAATCATCTTAAAATGCCTTTAATTGCTCATTGTTGCAGTTGGTCTCACCCTCCCAGCCGTGTTGGCATGTTTTATTGGCTTATTTGCGCTTGGCCCCGTTAATGGCTGCTCGCAGCTATATTTATTATTATTATTATAACTTAAAATGGGCAAAGAGGCGGGACGTGGGCGGAGCTGAAGTGATGCGATGACTGACAGACAGCAGACAAACGGCAATCCACCTGTCACTCAAAGTGGCCACGCCCTTAATTATGCAGAACTTTAAGGCTTTATATAATGTAAACGAATGATTTATAAAATAATTCACACCCCTCACAGTTGCCATGAAGGGCAAAATTAGCCGTACAGACCAAAAGCACAACCTGTCCCAGACTGTAAACATGTGTTCTTCTGCTGTAAAGTTGGCCATTTTAACATGAGCTCAATGAGATTGTAGCAGAAGCTCCTTCTGGAGTCTGCCTCTAGTGGCCAGTCCATGAACTGCAGTTTAACTCACTTCCATATCGGCTTTAAGAGAAACTGCGGGAGGAGCCGATTGGTTGAAACTGCTGGTGTCATCGTGTCCTCCTGTGAAATAGTGTCCGCTTAGGACCCAACGTGGTAATGCCTGATCAAAATGGGAGCAATAACATGCCTAACTTATTGTAAATTATTTCAATTGATAAACTAACTAATAATACCAATACAAAATCATAACATAGTAATATACGTATAATGTAATAAAAAAACACTAATTTACAGAACAGGTGCACAAAATAAATACAACAGGATTTCTTTTTTAATCGTATAAACATTCAAGCGGGGCTTTTAAGTAGGGCTGTAACGTTTGACCAAAAATAAAAACCTCGATTAATTGAACATTTTACCTCGATTACGATTAATGAATGATTATTTTGCTCTTCTTTTTTTTTTGCCCTCATAAGGTTTTTGAGTAAGTTCACTGATAAGGTTTTTACTGTAAATATTTTCTAATATTAAACGTTTTTTTTTCTAATGAAAAAGTGCATTTCTTTGTGATTTTAACATACTTGAAGGAAACGGTTGACTTTCAGCAGTTATTGTCTATGGGGCAGATTTCTTCTTGTTGTACATCAGATACAGATACATTAGCACAGTAGGCCTACATTACATTTATTTGAATGCATTAATGAGAGAATGATTGTGTGTGTGTGAATTACTCATTACCGTCTCTATTCATTATGAAGCTGTGGTTTGTACTTACTGCAAAGGTATTAAACATATGCCTATAACGGTTGAGTTTCTAAGCTACTTTAGTGACTTTACTTTAGTCACAGGACGGCGTTGATCCTGCGTTTCTGCTGCTCTCTGCGCGCGATCTTCACGTGATGTGCGAGCTTCTGTCTGAGTGTTTGTGTCACAATATATCAGGCATTAGTTCAACATAATACACATCTGATGGTCTAAAATCGCTTTAATATGCAAACCGGCAGGCCTTAAAACACATACAAATGAGACACATACAAAGCTTTGTGAGGACTTTTGTTTCGATTATTTTTCGATTAATCGTACAGCCCTACTTTTAAGATGTAGGGTACGTGCAAAGTGGTGTATAAATTAAAACTAACTAAAAAAACATTAAGAACGAGATATGCTTGATTTCACAACTTAGCTTCAGTTATATACTAGTGTATGAAACATATGCTTTGCAAGACGTTAAAGACTATTTTAACACAATTTAAACGACAAATATCAAAACGTGATCAAACTGTAATCAGGTTCTGAACAGATTATCCATTAAAAGTTCTTTCAGCAAATAGAATCGCTCTGGGATCCTAAGCGGACACTATTTCACAGCCAGATTTCTCACCAGTTATGCTTAGGGGCGGGACATTTCCCAAACACCAACAGACCGCTCCAGCCGACCAATCAGGGCACAGTGTGCTTTTCAGAAGGCGGGGCTTCATAGAGACAGGAACTAAACAGAGCGTTACTGACAGACTGGGAAGAGAGGAGCCGCAACAATGGAGAATCGGAGGAAATAATCAAGAAAACAAAATCAGGACATTGCATATAATACGTCTCGTCCCCTTCAAGAGATTAATTTTGCAGTTTTTTTTTTGTTTGTTTTTACTTTGGTTCTCTAAAGATCAGAATCATTATCGGTCCAAAACCTGGTGTACTAAAACAAAAGCTTTTCCTGGAAAGGCAGGACATGGGAGCAACAACTGAGGATCACGAGAACGCCTGTTATTTCATTTATGGAGATTATTATTTATTGATTTATTGTGGAATATAGTATAAGTATTCTAAAAAAACAAATTTTGGATAATGATGTTTGGCAGGTGTTTACACATTCATCCATTGATCTGTATGTATAACTCATGACTTATCGTTTGGGTTTAGGCAATACTACGCATATCTAACAGACACACAATGCAAAAGAGTTGGAACACAGTGTTGGGTGTTTGGGTAAGTGCATGTTTATTTATCTAATGTAATACCTGTCGAAACAATAATTTTTTATATTTATAGTTTATACAGTAGTTTTTCCAGTTTGGATGTTCTGGCTCTTACAATCAGCAACAGACGATGACTTAAAGGGATAGTTCATCAAAAATGTAAATTCAGTTATTTACACTCATATCTGTGAGACTTAGAAGATATTCTGAGTGTTTTACATGGGCAGTGAAAGTCAGTGGGGTCTAATGTTGATTTGGACCCCATTGACTTTCATTAGCCACGTTTATATGCACACTTTTTTGTCATTCCGATTAAAATCATTCCGATTGAAAGATTCGGTGGACCGTTTTAAATGAGACGTTATCTGAACCAAAATGGTGTTTACATGTGCTAATGCTTTTAATCGGAATCATTTTGTGACATAGATTTGTAGCGTTGCCAATTATAATAACTGCGACGTTCGTGGATCAATAGTTCTGTGTTGGTAATTTTTATATTTATTTATTTTTCTGTGGGCGGACATGCAGTAGTTTAACCTAATTGATGTCCTATACTTATGGCTATTTCAACAGCTGTGAATCATGAATGCGGAATCAAAATGAATTAAATTCATTTATTTTGAAAAAACACAAAATGAACAATACAATGCCCCTAAATTATTAATAAAAACATAGGATATACGATGAAACATGAATGAAAGCACTCAAGACGTGCTCCCCATCATTACTAGATACATACTAAACGCATAAATATTTCAGATGATTAAGGAAAGATACCATAATCACAGAGGTAATAAATATTAACAAAAGTAATTAAAGACCGTGGGTAATGTTACTTAACCAATTTGAAGCAGTTGTTGAACTTTTTTATCCCCTTAACTGTCACCCCCCCTTTTTGAGAATACACATGAAAATGCACTATCCAAACTTAAATGGCTGTAAAACAAGACCAAACTTAGGTCTTTCTTGAATTAATCTGCAGACACTCTGCAGCTATTCAAAATATGAAAGTATGAAAAAGTTATGGAAGTTTAAATTTACTGTAAATAAAAAATACTGTACTAAATATTTTTCATTTGATATAAAATATATATATTTCCGAAAATGTTTTAATCTAAAATTACTATAAAATCAAAGCCATATGTCTAATCAAGTTTGAAGTTGATATCACAAAAATGTAAGTTCCCATGAGATTTTGTTTATATCTAAAATATACCAAAAATATCCACCGGGTGTCATTGAAATTCCATTGATTGTTTTTTGATGCATTTTCCTGTAAATTTCTGTCCAAATGTCACTTCCATCACAAAACGGTCACCAAATATGGAACCTTGAGCCTCAGACCTTTCCGACGATATGTGTTTTGTCAAGATTAGAAAAGATTTTGATTATAAAGTAGTTAAAATACATATTGTAATATGAAACATGAAACCGCCCACTAGGGGGAGGAGCCAGCTAGAAGAATTTAAAGTACCTTTCCATGGTAACGCAACGTCCAATTTCAAAATGGTTTTCCCAGGATGAATTTTGAGTTCGTAAGCTTTCGAATGATACCTAATTTATGATAATTACTAAAATATATGATACGAAAAAAGGCGATCAAAAAAAGAGTGACAGTTAAGAGGTTAAATATAACTTAAGAGAAATGTCGACACGTCCTCTCTAGCAGCTTGAATGTTCCCTGTTGTCATGGCAACTCTCGACGGCCACCAGGACTTATACAGTTTTATTAAAGCTATTTATTATTTGTTGTAAAGTGTAAAAATCCCCTCAGAAAAATAAATTCTTCTGTCAGGCGCAGTTGAAGCCTATAGGACAAACACTGTCAAGATGAGATGCTGTAGCCAGGCTATGTCTGTGTCATTATTCCAACATTATGTTCATAACTTGTTATGAAATAAAAAGTTAAACACCTCAGAAAAATGTACTTTCCTCTCTTGTCAACATTAGTCTGGTGTGAGCGTGACGTGTTGTAAATCACATCACAGAAAGACGTGCACTCACAGTAATCGGATCAGGTCGTTTACATGGTGGAATTTTTCATTTGATCGGTTCATGAAAAGGTTTATCCCACCCCTCTCAAACCCATTACAATTTCATTCGGTTTGGCCATTTTTATTCTGATTGAGGTGTTTGAGCATTTTCATTCGGATTGGACTTTTAAACCGATTACAGTGCTCCATGTAAACGCACCGATTGTATGGACGAGGAGCGAGCATGTGGGATATTGGCAAGAGGTTGAGACGATAATTAAAAGGATGAAACCTACCACCCGTGCCCTCGACCCTTTTCCTTCAGCTCTAGTGAAAGTAAACACCTAAGTCCTCTGATTACCACTATAATAAACAACTCCCTCCAGTCTGGCAATGTTCCATCTGCCCTAAAAACTGCCATAATCAGACCACTTCTCAAAAAACCCACTCTTGACCCAGATGTGCTTGCAAATTACAGGCCCATTTCCAATCTCCCATTCCTCTCCAAAGTACTGGAAAAAGTTGTAGCTTCCCACCTCCATGATCATCTCAAATATAACAATCTTTTCGAAAAATTTCAGTCTGGCTTCCGCTTTGCACACAGTACGGAAACGGCCCTGGTTAGAGTCACAAATGACCTACGGATGACAGCTGATGCAGGTTCACCATCCCTCCTCATTCTCCTCGATCTGTCTGCTGCATTCGATACAGTGGATCATGGCATACTCCTTAACCGGCTGCATCAAACCACTGGACTCACTGGCACTGCTCTTAACTGGTTTAAATCGTACCTCACTTGCAGAACAGAATACATTTCACTTGGAAGAGCAAAGTCCCGGCAACACACAGTTACCTGCGGGGTTCCTCAGGGGTCGGTCCTTGGCCCCATTCTCTTCATCATTTACATCATCCCCCTCGGCCATGTCATTAGCCGCTATGGAGTCTCATTTCACTGCTATGCTGATGACACACAACTGTACATGAAATCAGAAACACACAACTCCATTTCAACAACATCATCTCCGTCTTCAACACTCACTGCCTGTCTGGAGGAGATAAGGATGTGGATGAAGCACAACTTCCTCCAGTTAAACAGCTCTAAAACTGAGGCAATTCTTGTTGGCACTCCACATCAAACCCAGTCTTCCTCCATAACTGGTATAACTATCTCTGGTCATGACGTTCCCCTCTCCACAACTGTCACCAATCTTGGTGTAAGATTTGATCCACAACTCCGCTTCGAAGCCCATATCAAAAACCTCTGCAAAACATCTTTCTACCATCTCAGCAGGGGCGTAGCCAGAATGTTTTTTCAAGGGTGGCCGGGTAAGACCCTGTGATTTTATTGGGGTGGCCAATTTTTTTTTTTACTACTGACTGTGACATGCTGTACCAAAGCAAATTATACTGAAATTATAAATCACAAACAAACAAAAAATAATAAAAAATTGTCAATTTATTTACAATGTCATACAAAATAAGGAAAATATGTATGCTGATAATTTTAAGGGAAAAAAGACAAAAAGCTTACTCACGTTTCTTTTATTCACTTAGGGAAAAATGATGAGGTTTGAATGTTAAGAGCCTGAAAATAACCTAAATATAAAACTGAATGTCTGATCATGTTTTCATTCAAATTTGAGGATGATTCTCTCAGTAATGTAGCTTCTGTAAGCTTTTATGTCAAGAAAAGTCTAGGCGTCCCTATTTATTTCAGAACATTTGTGATTGTAAAGAGTAGTTTTTTATTCAAATTAATCTGCAATAAACTGGTCATTATAATGCATATACAGTTACTGAAAAACTATAGCAACTATTTACAGAATTTGCAAAGTGTAAAAACTAATTTAGTTGATAAGAAGTGTCAGTCATAGAGTCTGCGCGCTCCATTGCGTGTGTGCGCAAAACTGTCAGACGAGTGAGCACAAGCAATATTGATTCCATGCTTACAAACATTGCACAAGTTGATGCCTTTTGATTGGTTGCTAGGCCATCAAACACATTTTACCCCCGAACACAATTTTTACAGAGGAACCACTCCCCCTGTTTTGGGCTAGTTTTGAGTAGCAATTGGGCGGTTTTGTTGTGAAAACCTGGCAACCCTGAGTACTGCGGTTATTTTGTTCATGTTTAAATAGCGAGTGTTTTAGTATTTCATTTAACCCTTTCCTCTCTGCTAACAAAAGCTTGCAGAGACTGCAGTATGTTCAGAATAGTGCTGCTAGGATCCTGATGAGAGTTCGAAAATACGATCACATCACACCCATTCTCCATTCACTTCACTGGCTTCCTGTTACCGCCAGGATTGAATATAAGGTCTCTCTTCTAACCCACCAGTGCATCTATGGAAATGCCCCCCCCTATCTGAAAGAACTACTCACACCTCCAACCACAACTCGATCACTCCGTTCAACAAACTCAAACCGCCTCCTTCTCCCCAAGACAAAGCTCAGCACTATGGGTGATCGGGCTTTGTGTTCTGCCGCTCCTCGGATTTGGATTGCCCTCCCCAACCATCTGTGGACACCTCAAACTACTGAGACTTTTAAAAAAGGACTAAAAACATTTCTTTTTTAGGAGAACTTATGACTTTTAACTATTCAATCTATTAGTATTTTATCGTTCTTAAAGGGTTAGTTCACCCAAAAATGAAAATTCTGTCATTAATTACTTCCCCTCATGTCGTTCGACACCCGTCAGACCTCCGTTCATCTTCAGAACAGAAATGAAGATATTTTAGTGTAAATCTGATGGCTCTGAAAGGCCTCCATTGGCACAATGGCACTTTACACTCTCAAGACCCTTAAAAGACACTAAAGACGTCATTACAAAGTCCATCTCACTACAGTGGTTCTAAAATAACTTTATGAATCGGCGTGAATAGTTTTTGTGCGCAAAAAAAACCCCTAAATAACGACTTATATAGTGATGACGATTTCTGAACACGGCCTCATGAAGCTTCGAAGCGTTATGAATCAGTGAGTCGAATCATGATTCGGATCGCGTGTCAAACTGCTGAATCGACTCACTGATTCATAACTCTTCGAAGCTTCATGAGGCCGTGTTTTGAAATCGTCATCACTATATAAGTCGTTATTTAGCACAAAAACTATTCTCGCCGATTCATAGTTATTTTAGAACCACTGTAGTGAGATGAACTTTGTAATGACGTCTTTAGTGTCTTTTAAGGGTCTTGAGAGTGAACCGTGCATTGAGCCAATGGAGGCCTTTCAGAGCATCAGATTTACACTAAAATATCTTCATTTGTGTCTGAAGATGAACGGAGGTCTGACAGGTGTCCAACGACATGAGGGTCAGTAATTAATGACAGAATTTTCATTTTTGGGTGAACTAACCCTTTAAGTTATCTTAACTGTAGCACTTTGAGATTTATTCCAAATGTAAAGTGCAGTACAAATAAAATGTATTATTATTATTATTATTATTTATATAATTATTCTGTCTGTTTAATTGGGAACCTCACACTGGTATAGATAAAGAGACATTTAATACATCGCATAGGTTTTGGTTTAATCAACTGTTGACTTCCATCTCACCACAGCTGGTTTCAGCTGATTTGTGTCCCGAGAATCTTTCTTTTTCCAGTCGATTCTAAACAATGGAGGCATTTTCTCCAGCTCTGCCAGATTATTCCCACATAGAGTTAGTGAGAGTTAACAAACCGCACTGTTGTATTTACAAATCCTACAAGTCTGTAGAGGTTTGCCATTGTGCCTTAAACAAACACAAAGGATTTTTTATTTTTATTGAAAGTTTTGTGTACATGCACTCTAAAAAATGCTGGGTTAAAAATAACCCAAGTTGGGTTGAAAATGGATAAAACCCAGCGAATGGGCTGTTCTAACCCAGCGAATAGTTTGTTTTAACGCAGTGGTTGGGTCAAATGTCTGCCCAACCACTGGGTTAAAAATGGCCAACCGCTGGGTTATAACAGCCCATTTGCTGGGTTAGAACAACCAAACCGCCGGGTTAGAACAACCTATTCACTGGGTTAGAACAGCCCAACCGCTGGGTTAGAACAACCCAACCGCTGAGTTAGAACAGCCCAACCGCTGGGTTAGAACAACCCATTCACTGGGTTAGAACAGCCCAACTGCTGGGTTAGAACAACCCATTCACTGGGTTAGAACAGCCCAACCGCTGGGTTAGAACAACCTATTCACTGGGTTAGAACAGCCCAACCGCTGAGTTAGAACAACCCATTCACTGGGTTAGAACAGCCCAACCGCTGGGTTAGAACAACCCAACCGCTGAGTTAGAACAGCCCAACCGCTGGGTTAGAACAACCCATTCACTGGGTTAGAACAGCCCAACTGCTGGGTTAGAACAACCCATTCACTGGGTTAGAACAGCCCAACCGCTGGGTTAGAACAACCTATTCACTGGGTTAGAACAGCCCAACCGCTGGGTTAGAACAACCTATTCACTGGGTTAGAACAGCCCAACCGCTGGGTTAGAACAACCCATTCACTGGGTTAGAACAGCCCAACCGCTGGGTTAGAACAACCCATTCACTGGGTTAGAACAGCCCAACCGCTGGGTTAGAACAACCCATTCACTGGGTTAGAACAGCCCAACTGCTGGGTTAGAACAACCCATTCACTGGGTTAGAACAGCCCAACCGCTGGGTTAGAACAACCCATTCACTGGGTTAGAACAGCCCAACCGCTGGGTTAGAACAACCCAAACGCTGGGTTAGAACAACCTATTCACTGGGTTAGAACAGCCCAACCGCTGGGTTAGAACAACCTATTCACTGGGTTAGAACAGCCCAACCGCTGGGTTAGAACAACCCAACCGCTGAGTTAGAACAGCCCAACCGCTGGGTTAGAACAACCCATTCACTGGGTTAGAACAGCCCAACCACTGGGTTAGAACAACCCATTCACTGGGTTAGAACAGCCCAACCGCTGGGTTAGAACAACCCATTCACTGGGTTAGAACAGCCCAACCGCTGGGTTAGAACAACCCAACCGCTGAGTTAGAACAGCCCAACCGCTGGGTTAGAACAACCCAAACGCTGGGTTAGAACAACCTATTCACTGGGTTAGAACAGCCCAACCGCTGGGTTAGAACAACCTATTCACTGGGTTAGAACAGCCCAACCGCTGGGTTAGAACAACCCAACCGCTGAGTTAGAACAGCCCAACCGCTGGGTTAGAACAACCCATTCACTGGGTTAGAACAGCCCAACCACTGGGTTAGAACAACCCATTCACTGGGTTAGAACAGCCCAACCGCTGGGTTAGAACAACCCATTCACTGGGTTAGAACAGCCCAACCGCTGGGTTAGAACAACCCAACCGCTGAGTTAGAACAGCCCAACCGCTGGGTTAAAACAGCCCTTTCACTGGGTTAGAACAACCCAACCGCTGAGTTTAAACAACTCAAGTGCTGTGTTTGTCCCTTTTCAACCGACATTGGGTTGTTTTTAACCCAGCATTTTTTAGAGTGTGGTTTTATAAATCCTGTAAGATGCCACAAAATGCAACAAAAATTATTTGGACTCTTTTAATAGACAGGAATAGTTTAAAATAGTTAAAAATTATATTTCTGTTCTATGAAAATTCTCTTTTTTGTGCACGAAATAAGTCACCGCTCTTGGACCAGATTAACTTTGCAACAGATTTGCTCAGTCATTCTTTAAAATATCATAAAGTCATACTTAATGGCCCTCATTTATCAATCTTGCGTAGAAACGGGCGTATATGTTGGCGTAAGATTATGCTTACACTCCTCTCACCGCCTGATTTATGAAGCTGTGCGCACCTCTGAAATCCAGGCGTACGCAAAACCTGCCCTTGATAAATGCCGTGGCTGAAAACGATCGTCATTAGAATAACACGCCCCTATATATTCAAGTCTCCGCCTCCCCCACGCCCTCATTTTACGCCATGGACACTCGGAAGACGGCAATGAAGCGAAACTTCTCTGACGTGGAGATCGAGACCATCACCAGGGAAGTGGAAAAAAAACTAAATTGTTTTATTTGGGAGTTTAAAGAGTGGGATTAAAGGCGCCCACAAAAAGGTGTACGGTGGAAATCCAGTTTAAATAGCTTTTTGGATGAGAAATTACCTATCACAATTAATTATTTTACAGCACGTGTTTTGAAATAATATGCATTTAATTTCGTATCACATCACATGTATTGGGGTGTACAATAGTGATGATGATGTGATGTGGAGTACCATTCATTCACATTAATATAATTGCATGACAATTTGTTAGATTCTTATTATTATTATGATATGTATTATTAATGACGCTTATTGTTATTTAGAAGAAGAATGTCGTTATTATTATTATTTATTTTATTATTATTTAAAAGAAGAAGAATGTCATTTTTATTATTTTGTCAGTCTGAATTATGTTCAGTCCCAGTCCGTGCGCAGCTGCCGGGCCTAACCAACATCAGGTAAAGCGCACAGGCTCGCAACTGGAGGAATACATATCAAATGCTTTGGTAAAGTCACACAAATTAAACATTGAAGTCCATGTTGCACAAAAATAAACACTTAAGTTTATAATTACTTCCCTATTCGCACGGGATGTGGGGAGCTCCTGTGATTTGTAATAATTGCAGAGAATGTCTGTGATCTTAATCCCGTGCAAATCGGCCATGTCTGTAATATGTTGGCCTAAAGTAAAAATTCCCCCGCAAATGACCTACCATATTTCGCCGAACACCGAGGTCCTGTGATAATATTAGTCCTGTGCGAATCGGCATCTATTTGGCCGGGATTAGGCGGATCGTATATAATTTTTGCAAGGTTTTTGTTTCCTGTGCGCATATCTATCTTTATCTTTCACGAAGAATGGAGCTAGGCTGCATATAATGCACACCGTTATGAATTCATGAGCGGCCGCGCGGATTATAGACTACTACTTTCACTTTAGAATGAGCACAATTTGGGAGTAATTGCTTGAATGGTGAGTTTAATATTATTCTTAATGAAAAACACAAAAACAGAACAGTACAATGACAACTCGCTTAAAGGTCCCCTTCTTCACGATTCCATTGTTCAAACTTTAGTTAGTGTGTAATGTTGCTGTTAGAGCATAAATAATACCTGTAAAATTATAAAGCTCAAAGTTCAATGCCAAGCGAGATATTTTATTTAACAGAAGTTCCCTTTCAAAGCCTACAGCGAACGGCTGGCTTGGACTACATCCTGGTACTTCCTTCTTTAATTACGTCAGTAGAGCAGTAGAACAGACTAACCTCCGCCCACAAAGAAACGTGAAAAAGGGGGCGCGGTCTTGTTGCTGTCCCACGTGGAGAAGCGGACGGTCGCGTGGAGAAAAGGAACTGTTGCGTTGAGTGTGTTTATCGCCATGTCATCGAGACGCTGTTATTTTCATCCAGGAGTCAAATCACCTTTGTTTGGCTTTCCCAGGGACGCTGTAGAGATTATTGAACGCATACATCTCTCCGTTAAGAGGCGTGACCTTTCCAACGTGCGCTAAACTGCTGTCAAATTACAACACAGGAACCGCTTTCACGTGCGCTAAGCTGTGGTCGAATCACAGCACAGGAACCGCTTTGCACAATCAGAACTCGTTACGTATTTCTGAAGGAGGGACTTCATAGCACAAGGAAATCACCAGCCGTTTTTAGGACAGTGGAAACAGCGGTAAACAGATAAGTAAATTGTGTGAAAAATACTGTGTTTTTTTACACGCGAAACATGAACACATGTTATATTGCACACTGTAAACACAATCAAAGCTTCAAAAAACACGAAGAACGGGACCTTTAAATGGGCACTTTTACATTAGCTTTGAAACTGAATCTTCCGTCGTATATTGTTATTATACGAAATTATTTGTATTAGCCTACTAAAACAATCAAAATGATATCGATACGACTGTTTTTTCATACAGCTATATAACAAAAAAACATTTTCAAGTAACATCATATCCGGGAGATAAGTCAGTAAATTCGAGTAAAATCACAATTTATCCCGTGCGAATGCGCCACGCAAAATTTGGGGGAGTAATTTCTAAATCACACGAGGTCCCCAGATAATACTTATCCCGTGCGAATATGGCTTTATATGTTGTTGTTGTTGTTACAGTGGGTCATAATATAGCATATCTTTGTCAGTGCGTTTTGTGGTGTTAGGAATTGTTTTTCTGCGCATTTTCGCACTAACTCAAAACGTGCGTACACCACCTCCTGAGCTGGCGTAGGATTTGAGCGTGCCGTACGCCAACGTCCATATTGATAAATCTCAAAGTCACCGTGGTTTTGGGTGTACGCTGGAAAATTGGTGTACGCAAGATTGATAAATGAGGGCCAATGTGTTTATTCCATTGCATGCATAACTAAATATCATCTCATTTTGTGCCTTATTTTTCAACAGTATATGTTGTTTTGTCAGCATATACAGCTTCACAATAATAAACAGGAAAGTAACTAAATTAATCTGTAGCAAGACAATATTCAGCCCAATTCAGGTTCATAACTCTTGTCATTTCAATATTAGTTTAATTTCAAATAATTGTGAAAGGTTTTGCTTGAAAGTCTGTTTCCCTATAAAAGTGAGAGCCAGTCATAGTTCAGTGCAGGTTTAAGAGTCCTGATGTGTATTAGTGCTTTAAACATTAGTGTGTGTGTGTGTGTGTGATTCTGTTCTCCCTCAGGGCCATCGCTTTCCTGGAGGCTCTGGCTTGTGTCAAATTTGGACAAGACTTGTTCTCAAACACACAGGCTCTTTATGTGGTCCTTTGGCTTTTGTGTTTGGTGAGTGTCTTTTCTTTTATTCATATATATTTTTTTATAAATATGTATATTTTATTTATTTATACATTTATATTTATTAATTTATTCATTTATTTATTTATATATTTATATATTTTATTTATTTATTCATTCATTCATTTATTTATACATTTTATATTTTATTCATTCATTCATTCATTCATTCATTCATTCATTCATTCATTTATACATTTTATATTTTATTTATTCATTAATTCATTCATTTATTTATACATTTCATTCATTCATTCATTCATTTATTAATATAATTTATTTTACATGTATGTATGTTTATTTATTTATTTATATTTATTCATTCATTCATTCATTCATTCATAAATTTATATTTATTTATTTATTTATTTATAAATTTCATATTTTAGTTATTTATGAATTCATTCATTTATACATGTTTGTTTGTTTATTTATACATTTTTATTTATTTATTTATTTATTTATTTATTTATTTATTTATTTATTTATTTATTTATACATTTCATATTTTAGTTATTTATGAATTCATTCATTTATACTTGTTTGTTTGTTTATTTACACATTTATATTTATTTATTCATTTATTTATATTTTTATTATATTTATTATACATGTTTATTTATTTGTACATTTATATTTATTTATTTATTCATTCATTCATTTATTTGTACATTTATTTATTTATATATTTATTTATTTATTCATTAATTTTTATACATTTATTTATTTATATATTTATTATATTTATTTTACATGTTTATTTATTTGTACATTTATATTTATTTATTTATAAATTTTTTATTTATTTCATTCATTTATACATTTTATATATTTATTTATTTATTCATTCATTCAATTATACATTTATTTATTTATACATTTATTTACTTATTTATACATTTATATTTATTTATTTATACATTTATACATTTATTTATATATTTATTATATTTATTATACATTAATTAATTTATATATTTATTTATTCATACATTTATATTTATTTATACATTTATTTATTAATTTATACATTTATTTATTAATTTATAAAATTGTATAATATACAATAGTATAATTTATAAATAGTATACTATACAGTATAATTACAAATATATTGATTTAAGTTTTTTATTTTATTTAATTTATATATTATCTTCTTTTAAAATGCGCATTTGTAATAGAGCTGTGTTCCCTATCAGATATTGCATCTTAAACAAATATTGGCTCCGTTCTTATACTGTGAGCGTGTTTATCCGTCTGTAATTCACACACTGAATGTTCACGGACTAGTGTGTGTTTCTGTGAAGTAAATACAGTGTGTCTGAAATCACATTCAATCTGAATCATTTAAGAACAGGGTTTCAAACGTTCCCCTTTCCCACACAATAATCATGTCTAAAGATCAATTCACACCGTGATAATTTTAGAAATGTGTACAGTATTATCTGGAAATATGTCCATATATCTGTATCCTTTATTCTGTCCACCATTAGTGTACTGTGAGATGTAAAAACCTGAAGAGAAACATAAAATATGACAAAGTAACTCATTAATCTCATGACAAGTCTTTAGAAAACAGAATTAATGTCAAATTCTGTCAATTTAATTTGAACTTTTGAAGACGTTCTGAAATTCATGTTCGACTTTTTGCTTTATGCAGATAATATATAAACATTTTCTCAGACTTTTGGATCCGTGTGTGTGTGTGGTGTCGTTCTGTCTCTCATACACACTTCCTCTTTCCACCTCAGGCTTTCATCACTTTTCTCTGTCTGAATGGGATGGTTTGGTACGAGCAGAATTATGGGAAGGGACTGAAGGTAAATGGATCCGGATGTGCTGAGAGATGCAGAAATCCTGGGATGCGCAGGCAACCGGTCATTCAGTTTTATTTCCATTAAAGAGAGTTAGCCACAGTGATGCATTGATGATCATGTCTGGGGTTATTCACCTGGTTTGTGCTCGTATAATAAATCTCTTCACAGAATATCACAGATTGTGACGACAGCAGCTTCATCGACCCGGATGAACTCATTCCTGAAAGCGCCACAGGTAACACACAATCTGATGAGTTTCAGAGGGTTTCCTGAAGACGATTGTTTTTCTCAGTCATGCTCAGGAATTTCCTTTCATTATCTGCCTTTTCTACTCTACAGATGAAGAAGTTTATTTTGAATTTTCCTCAAATTTGCATTGATCTTTTGAGTTTTATACCAAAACCAACTTTAAGAATTTCTTCCCCAATGTTCAATAAAAACATTGACTGAAATTAAAACCTAGATGAATGCATCACATATATGATTTATTCTTCCAGAATGCAAAAAAACTCATTTTAAACTACATTTATAAAAAACTCATTTTAAACTACATTTATTGTGTATATATATATATATATATATATTTTTAATTAGTGCTGGGGAAAAATTTATTGTGATTAATCGCATCCAAAATAAAAGTTTGTGTTTACATAATATACGTGTGTGTACTGTGTATAATTATTATGTGTATATAAGTACACACACATGCATGTACATATTTAAGAAAAATATATTTTTATAAAAACTTTATATTTATATACAAGATAAATTATACATACTGTATATTTCTTAAATATGTACATGCATGTGTGTGTACTTATATACATATAATAATTATACACAGTACACACACACACACATATATTATGTCAACACAAACTTTTATTTTGGATGCAATGGTTTTTTTATATTTATTTTTATTTATTTTATATTTATCTAGTTATCATTTATTATTGAATTAATTTATTATTATTTATCTGTTTTTATTTTTATGTATTTATTGATATTATTTATTTTTGTTTTTTTATATTTTCTATTTATTATTTATTTTATGTATTTATTTATGAATCGTAATGTATTTATTTTTATATCTTTCTTTTTTTATTTATTTATAAAATATTTTATTATATTTAATTAATTTTATATTATTTATCTATTTATTTTATGTATGTATTTATTTATTTTTATATTTATCTAGTTATTATTGACTGATTCAATTTATTATTATTTATGTATTTTGATTTACTTATTGAATTTATTATTTATTTATGTTATGTATTATTGATTCATTTTTAATATATTAATTTTTATCTTACCATTTATTTATTTAATGCATTTATATTTAATATTATTTATCTATTTATTTATTTTATTTTATTTATTAGCTATTTTTTATTTATCTAGGTATCATTTATTTATTATTCATCTATTTATTTATTTGTATGTATTTATTTAATTTATTATTATTATTATTTATCTATTTATTTTTTATGTATTTACTCATTGTTTTATTTATTTTTATGTATTTTATTTATTTATTTATTTTTCTGAACATTTACTTCTGTCATTAGCAGAGAGGAACTCCAGTAGAAATTCCAGTTCATCCCGGAGAAGAAAAGGAGGTTCTGGAAAAAACAAATCAATCAATGGAACGAGCGGCAGGAAGTGACCACAGCGAGAGTCCGATGATGATCTCTCAATGCACAGCGACTCTGAGTTATTTACACAGCTCTCAAAGCAAACGGAGGAAAGGACACGATGCACACTTTCTAATGGCACTGATGTGGCTCATAAATGTCTGAAGTGTGTGAGCCAGTTAATGTTATTCAACTTTTGTTCTTATTGCCAATATTGTTCATGCAGACCAGGCAGACCTGTCTTAAATTTGCACATTTTTCTCCACTTGCTCTTGTGTTTTGACACACATTTATGCATTGATCAGGTTTTATGCAGCACGTCAACACAAGCTGTATTTGAGCCTTTTGACTTGAAGCACATGTTTTAATGCAGGATGATCTTGGCACAGATGCTTCAGTCTTATATTTGCTCTTTACATTTAAAACCCTGTGGCATTTGCATGAAGAGCTGTTGATTTATTTAAATGTAATATGATTAAATTTTTTTGCATTTATAGTTTTCTTTGTGATGTGATTAATCATCATCATGTGCGTTTGCATAAATGATTTTAGACCCATGTTCTCTGTGAGGGCTTTAAATGTATTGCAATTTGTTTTATGGCGCTTTAAAACCCACATTTAATGAGACTAAAATACTATTTTGTGCTGTGATTTTCTTTTCATGTGTTGCTAATACTAAACGGTGACGCTTATATTAAGGTACTCTCATGCTTTTTTTTTCCTTATTTAATTGTTTTGCATACCATTTTTCATGGACCAAATTGTTGAGCAATACCCAAACTGTTAGTTATGCCGAATCCAATAATGATTTCCCTAAAATAACGTCTTTCTAGTGCTGATTTCTGCAGTGATCCGCATGTTCTGTGAAGCTTGAATCTGCCACCGCAGTATTCTCATATCTGATTATTTCATACCTTTAATGTGATTTATATGGAGGAATGAGGCGTGATGTGAGTTTTTAATGCGTGTATTTGAGTGGTTGGACTGGAAGAAATGTTATTTTCACTTTATTAATATTCATTTATACTGTATCGTTGAGTAAATCTTTCAAATGAAATACTGGATTGAAGTCTCTTTGCTTCTTAGTAATTGTTTAATTATTATTTTGGGGGAAAATGTTATATGTGGTTATTTCAAACACATTTTGCACTGATGTTGGGTTGCTACCTATTTATAGAAAAATACACTAAAGTATTAAAATCTGATTGGTTGTCAAGATCCGTCCATCCATCTTCTGTCCATACATCACATCCATCTATCTTATATCCGTCCGTCCATCTATCTTCTATCCATCCATTCGTCCACATTTTGCACTGATGTTGGGTTGCTTACCTTACTGGATATTTATAGAAAAATACACTAAAGTATTTAAATCTGATTGGTTGTCAAGATCCGTCCATCCGTCCGTCCATCTTCTGTCCATACATCCATCCATCTTCTATCCGTCCGTCCATCTTCTGTCCATACATCCATCCATCTTCTATCCGTCCGTCCATCTTCTGTCCATACATCCATCCATCTTCTATCCGTCCGTCCATCTTCTGTCCATACATCCATCCATCTATCCGTCCATCCATCCATGCGTCCGTCCGTCTTTCTGTCCGTCCATCTTCTGTCCATACAGCCATCCATCCATCTATCTTCTATCCGTCTGTCTGTCTGTCCATCCATCCATCCATCCGTCCATCTTCTGTCCATACATCCATCCATCCATCTATCCGTCCATCCATCCATCCGTCCGTCCATCTTCTATCCATCCATCCATTCATCCATCCATTCATGCATCCGTCCAGCCATCCATCTATCTTCTATCCATCCATCTGTCCGTCCATCCATCCATCCAATCGTATATTTTCTCTATTCTTTTATTTATATATTTGTCATTTATTTATTTTTATCTTATTTATTTTTTATTATGTTCTATTTTATTTTTTAATTTCTTAACATTTATTTATTTGTATTTATTTAATTTGTTATTTATCTATTTGTTATTTATTTATTTTATATATGTATTTAGATTTCTATTTAATTTATGTATCTATTTATTTTTTATGTTTATTTGTTTAATTTATTATTTATTTACCATTTAGTTATTTATCAGTTTTTTTTTATTATTTTCTATTTTATTTTTAAATACAATCATTTATTTGAATTTATCTAGTTATCATTTATTTATTTTTATTTAATTAACTTGTTATTTATTATTTTATTTTATTTGCATTTATTTTTAATATATATTTAACATTTATTACGATCATTAGCAGAAATGAACTCAAGGATATTTCAGTCCATCTCGGAGAAGAAAAGGAGGTTATTAGCCCTTCTTCATAATTTACACAACATGCCATTGAAGAAATAAGTGTAAAATTATTTATGACTAAATGTCTGATCAAATTCAGAATTCACGTTTGAGCAGTGACTCAGTAGTTTATCTCGTTGAACATGAAAGTCGCTTCACGTAATGTTTTTTTTACTCATATCCGCCGATCTAAAAACCCCCAAAACATTCCGAACCCACGGCCAGTTGTCCTACAAACCGACGTCAATATTGAACGCGTTTGTGTATATCCGAACTCAATTTCCCACAAACCCCAGCGCCGAAGTGGCTGATGGTATATTGGAGAGCTGCGCTGTGACAGCGGAGCGCTACTGAGCAGACTCAATCTAGTTAGCCATGGCGGCGACAGGAGGAGGGAAAATCAGATCAAGAAGATACCACATCGCTTCAAAACCGTATGCCAAAGGCAAACAGGTAAATAAAACGAAGCCCTAGGCGCCATGACAAGGATTTTAGCGGTTGTTAGCTTGAGCCGGGCCGGTGGTTTGGCGGCGGGTTTTGTTTTTGTAAAGCAGGAGACATTTTGAGGCCTGTTCCAGGCCTGTTCACGTTCCTTCAGCAAACGGTCTCAACGCTGTCACCGCAATACCGTTAACTCATTTGACTGGAGAGAGACAGTCATTCGGTGTGGAAAATGCTCGAAATGTAGCGTTAGAAAGGCGAGATTTGAACGTATTCTACCAATTTTAAGACAACCCGCGTGAACGTGTTTCAAACACAACACGTTAGCCGTTAGCGGCGGCGCGCACCGGCGTCAAACAAGAGTGCGTACATTTGAACAAACACAAGAGCGTTTAAACAGCGTTTTAATGTTGTTATACTGTAAATAAACAGTTTTTATACTCTGGCGCTTTCCTCTTCACTCATATGTGAACTCGCAGATGGTCCACATGAGGGTAACCTGAGCTTCAGAGCACTTTTGTGCGTTTTCTTGACTTCTGCTAAGTCTAGATATGAATTGGATGTGATTTAGCGAGTCTGGAACATGTGTTGGTGTTAATGGGAAAGCGCAGGATAATGTGGATGCACTGGGTTTATGATCCCGAGGAAAGGCGGGATGAGTGTGTGCGTGTCGTGGCGTGTTTTCTGAGGGATCTGAGCCTCACACACACACACACACACACACTGGTAACCCTTTATGAAAAGTGAATAACTCCATGGTCTATGAACAGATTATGTTTTAATATGTCTTATAGTCTCAAGGCATATTTTGCTCCCAACTTTAGTAGTATGAAAATAATTTTCCTTGATATATGAACGTGTTTTAGGCAAATTAAGTAGGTTAGAGAGGTACAGCATTTATTTGACTAACAAAAAATATAAATATTGGTAAATGGTTAAGTGTATTTCTGTATTGGTTCTGCATATTAGTTATCAGCTACATGATACAAATAATTCATATTGGCCATTAAAGGCACAATATGTAAGAGTTTTGGATTGGAATATACAAAACCGCTAGTTATATATTTTCTTGACTTGTGCAGTTACATTATCCCAAATGTTTACAAGAATGTTTAAATCCAGATACATTTGTATTTATTCTTATTAAACAGTGGTTTATTGGAAAAATTGTCTGGCCTTAAATTAATTTAATTATAAAGATAAAAAGATTATCTCTGCTAATGCTGTAAAGTGTAAACAATATAGGGAGACCTTACTTGCACATTAATATAATATGAAAGGACAAAGCGCAAATTATTAGCCTAAATTCAGTTGCTATTTATTTTTTATATATAATAATCATCACTCAAATGACACATTGTTTGCAAACATAAACTTCACATAAGGCAGTTTTTGCAATAACTTCTAAATCTAAATCGTTCTCCAATTCGTTGTTGAAAATTTATACACAATGGCTGTAATTTCTATCCATGACATATTTATTTAACCATTCATTAAATAATCAAGACATCAGTAACAGGTTCAGTAGAATATAATGAATATATATATGGTCATATATAGGCTAATATACTGAATATATATATAGGCTATTATAGTACATATATAGGCTAATATAGTGAATATATGGGCCTGGCGCAATAATCAATATATCGCACAATATATGTACATGACCTCAATAATTGTGTCCCTAAATATCCCTAAATATAACGGCTGATACGGTGAATATAACGGCTAATACAGTGAATATAACGGCCAATATTTTGAATTTAACGGCCAATATAGTGAATATATTTAGTGAAAGAGTTGATTTCTCTAGTGAACTCACAGCTGTGACACTGAATGACTTCTGAGGTAAATGTGATGCTGCGTGACATTGTTCTCAAGATGTTTGTCTTTCCTCAGATTGAGCGATTACTCGACATGATACATTTCAGTAAGTTGTAATGTATCCTCAGCATACCTTAAGATATTAATTCATGTTTATTCAATCGGAAGAGATGAGGGCTTTCACATGCGCTCCGCCGCTTGAACTGATGTGCATATACATTAAATAGCTTTGAAACGCCATTTATCGTTTGAATTTGGGGATAAAATGGACTGAAACTTAATATGTTTGTATGGGAACTCTAAAATCCCTAATATGATTATAACATAACTCTCAACACACTCAAATGTGTGTTACCCCACATGAGCGGAAGCAAAAGCGCTCGTCTGTTCTGCATCAACAAGCTACGCCTTTGTTTTGAATATGCAACCTCTAGTGGGTCAAAATTACATACTGTGCCTTAAAAATACATTTGTTGATCTTGAACTGTCAAAATATGGAGTTTGTCTATTCTAGTCTCATTCTTTCTGTGTGTGGGATTCGGAAACTTTTATTCTTTTGTATTGCATTAACATGTTTAACAATATTAGTCTAGCAGGTGTTTTTACCAAAAAGGTTTACTTCACCCAAAAATAAGTTATCCCTTAATTTACTTGCCCTCAAGCCATCCTAGGTCTTATATGACTTCCAGCCAAACACATTTATATTTAAAAAAACCAAGCTTTAAAATGGGGGTCGAGTTTTTGAAGCCCTAAAAAGTGCATCCATCCATCATGAAAGTGCTCCGGGGGTTAATAAAGGCCTTCTGAAGTGAAGCCATGTTTTGTAATAAAAATACCCACAATTATGATTTTACTAAACTAATCCATGCAGGTGTGTTTACTAGATTAGAGGACATCATAGTGGAAGCATAAAGTGTGGTTGAACTTACACATTTCTGCAGTATTGATTGGATCGTGTGCACACTGTTGACAGGAAGTGACTTGTGTTGCAATGCGTGAGGCCTCAGCCATGCTCACGGCTGGTTTCATATTCACGCTCATGTTGTTTATCCTATCCTCCTTGAGTGAGGCGGGAAGATGAATTGCACTCCTATAGTTAAAGGGATAGTTCACCCAAAAATTAAAATTAGCCCATGATTTACTCACCCTCAAGTCATCCTAGGTGTATATGGCATTCTTCTTTCAGACGAACACAGTTATATTAAAAATGTCCTGGCTCTTTCCTCTTAACCCCCCTGGAGTTATGTGGAGCAGTTATATTATGGATAGAGACACTTTTATGACGGATAGATGTATTTTTATGATGGATAGATGCACTTTAATAATGGATAGAAGTACTTTTATGATGGATAGATGCACTTTTAGGCTGAATAGATGCACTTTTATGATGGACAGATGCACTTTTATGATGGAAAGATGCACTTTTTATAATGGATAGATGTACTTTTATGATGGATAGATGTATTTTTATGATGGATAGATGCGGTCTTATGATGGATAGATGCAGTCTTATGATGGATAGATGTACTTTTATGATGGATAGATGTACTTTTATGATGGATAGATGTACTTTTATGATGGATAGATGTACTTTTATGATGAAAGATGCACTTTTATGATGGATAGATGCACTTTTTATAATGGATAGATGCACTTATGATGGATAGATGCACTTTTTATAATGGATAGATGCACTTTTTATAATGGATAGATGCACTTTTTATAATGGATAGATGCACTTTAATAATGGATAGATGTATTTTTATGATGATAGATGCACTTTTATGATGGATAGATGCACTTTTATGATGGAAAGATGTATTTTTATGATGGATAGATGTATTTTTATGATGGATAGATGCACTTTAATAATGGATAGATGCACTTTAATAATGGATAGATGCACTTTAATAATGGATAGATGTATTTTTATGATGATAGATGCACTTTTATGATGGATAGATGCACTTTTATGATGGAAAGATGTATTTTTATGATGGATAGATGTATTTTTATGATGGATAGATGCACTTTAATAATGGATAGATGCACTTTTATAATGGACTGTTGCACTTATGATGGACGGATGGATGCACTTTATGATGGACGGATGCACTTTTATGATGGACGGATGCACTTTTATGATGGACGGATGCACTTTTATGATGGACGGATGGATGCACTTTATGATGGACGGATGCACTTTATGATGGACGGATGCACTATTATGATGGACGGATGCACTATTATGATGGACGGATGGATGCACTATTATGATGGACGGATGCACTTTTATGATGGATGGACAGATGCACTTTTATGATGGACGGACCGATGCACTTTATGATGGACGAATGCACTTTATGATGGATAGATGCACTATTATGATGGACGGATGCACTTTTATGATGGACGGATATACTTGTATGTGCCATTATAAAGCTTGGAAGAGCCAGGACATTTCTAATATAACTCTAATTGTGTTGGTCTGAAAGAAGAATGTCATACACACCTATAGGATGACTTGAGGGAGAGTAAATCATGGTCTAATTTTCATATTTGGGTGAACTATCCCTTTATATCAAAAGTTGCTATAAGCATTAAAGGCCTTCCATTTTGATTGCGCAATCTATCCCGGCTCTTCCGCCGAGGCTAAATGGACTATCTAGCTTCCCCACCTGCCTGTGTGTCACATGCTTACAGCGTTCAGCCAAAGATCCAGCCTGTGGTGTTGCTGTGTCCAAACCCTGGAGCTCTGTTAGAGAACAATAAGTGCTTGCACAGTGATTCTGTCCCCAGGGCCCCTTTTTAGACCGCAACTGAAGCTCTCAAATCCAGGCATTCTCTAGCCTTAGGGCCTTTGCAGTGTGAAAATGAAGGGAACGTGTCCTTCTGTTATCATATGAATCGAAATGTAGGATATTTGTGTTGTGGCTGCATGCTTGGTCGTAGATAAGGCAATGTGAACTGTTTTTACTTGCGAGGTTTAAGAGCTTAAGCACTTCCGTCTGTCAACTGTTCAATGCTAGCCCAAATCCAAAAGGTTTAGGATTACAAATAAGGCTAAAATGAGTTGCCTTTTGATTTATGATTGTAATGTGCAACTGTTACAAGTCCAAATCTGTGCATTGCTGCTTAAAGGGTTAGTTCACCCAAAAATGAAAATTCTGTCATTAATTACTCACCCTCATGTCGTTCGACACCCGTCAGACCTCCGTTCATCTTCAGACACAAATGAAGATATTTTAGTGTAAATCTGATGGCTCTAAAAGGCCTCCATTGGCACAATGCACTTTACACTCTCAAGACCCTTAAAAGGTACTAAAGACGTCGATACAAAGTCCATCTCACTACAGTGGTTCTACAATAACTTTATGAATCGGCGAGAATAGTTTTTGTGCGCAATAAAACCCTAAATAACGACTTACATAGTGATGACGACTTCAAAACACGGCCTCATGAAGCTTCGAAGCGTTATGAATCAGCGAGTCGAATCAGTGGTTTGAATCGCCAAATTTCAGCAGTTTGACACGCGATCCGAATCATGATTCGACTCACTGATTCATAACGCTTCGAAGCTTCATGATGCCGTGTTTTGAAGTCGTCATCACTATGTAAGTCGTTATTTAGGGTTTTATTGCGCACAAAAACTATTATCACCGATTCATAAAGTTATTGTAGAACCACTGTAGTGAGATGGACTTTGTATCGACGTCTTTAGTGCCTTTTAAGGGTCTTGAGAGTGTAAAGTGCATTGAGCCAATGGAGGCCTTTCTGAGCCATCAGATTTACACTAAAATATCTTCATTTGTGTTCTGAAGATGAACGGAGGTCTGACGGGTGTCCAACGACATGAGGGTAAGTAATTAATGACAGAATTTTCATCTTGGGGTGAACTAACCCTTTAAATGTAATGAAATTAATTTTTTGCAATTGTTCTGATGCTAAATTGAGTCCCCAGATCTGCAAAGGCCTCGCTCTTTTGTCGCTGCTGGATATGCTAATTGTCTGCTTGACCCCTGCAGCAGCCTGGCCTGATCAGTCGAGTGACGGATACAGTGAAGAGCATAGTCCCCTCCTGGCTGCAGAAATACTTCAAGAATGGAGAAGTTGTAGAGGGCGATGCCGCTGCAGTGGGGATGGAGCGGAACAACGTGGCTCCTCCACCCAATGGCAACGATGATGCCGCCCCAATCCCAGATGGACGAGACTCTCCAGAGCCGAGCACAAGTAACACAGGTATGATGAGTTGATGCATCATGAGTAGGTGCATTTTCAAAACCTACTGCACTGTCTATGTCTACATTAATCTGGATACATTTTAATTTTTAAAGCTCTCCGTCCACTAGCGTTATCAATAGGGTTGGGTACCAAAATGGCACCGGTACTTATATAACCGATATGTACCGAACCGAATCAGAACGCAGATTTCGGTTCCTCATTTCGGTGCCAAAATTCAACGTGCTTTCGCGCCGAGCCTGAGACAGACGCTCAGCGCTCGTCACATCACAACTCATGACAACTCTTCAGTGTTTTCAACCACATCATGTTTATTTCAGGTTTCAGACATTTAAATGCTCATAAGTAGGCTACTAGCAAAAAACACACACACTGATGTCTATGAAAGCGGCAATGACAATCCTTTCAGACGGTTATAATTTGACTAACGTTACGTGTTTTATTCACATCAGATACATGCACATTATATAGTAACTATATCGTTTACTCTATTCTTCTTCCAGTTCACTGGTCACTTACTTTCATGTATTTCGTGAGACGAGAATGAACTCAAGTGTTGTAAATCCGACAGATCCGATTCTGAGGCGCAAACTAACATGGCGCCGCCCATTGCGCTTTATAGATCAACTAACACACATTCACTCACACATTTGAACATTAGATAGTTCGTGACACAGTTAAGAAGTTTGTGAATATTTTGAATAAGAAGAAAAAAAGCTGCAGCGTTATTGCAGCTGCTGTGTGTCATGTGAGAAACATGACGACTCGCCATGGAAACATTAAGGCTTTGCATTCTAAAATTTTTAGCCAGAGAATATGATCATATTTCAAAATAAAGCTGAAGCTGGTTTGTAGCAGAGCAAGAATACAGACTAGCCTACTGCTGTTATTACTGTAGCTGTTATTTAGAGTTATATTAGGCTTGTTGTAGTTGGGTTAGGTGGCTTAGGTTTTACTGTGAATTTGTAAATAAGTCAATAATAATTTGTAAATAAATAAATTGAGTTTTGTATTTATTTATATTCATACATATAAGTATACAATAAACTTTTAATAAATGGTTCAATTTAAATAAATAAATAAATAACAGGGTTTTTCCTACAATGAAAATTTTTTGGCGGCCGCCAAAACATATTTTTGTCCCGCCAAAGCCTTATTTGATCAGTTATTGTGATTTATGAGTGATGTAGAACAGATGCTGCACTTGAGTTAACTGAGTGACAGAGAACGATCAGTGAGCTCCTGCCCCGCTCGCACGCTCTCTGTCTTCAAAATAAGCATTCTTAGCTTTCTAATGTTTCACATATTTGGTTAATCAAAATCAGAAGGTCGGAAGACCGAATCCATGTTGCACGTGGCGCTATCAGACGATGTCTTCCTTTAATTACCGCTGGGTGTGAATTGCGCTCAAAAAACATTGACTGATTCTCTGACCAGCTGACATAAAGCATACTTTAAATAAACAGGAAACAAATCCTATCCGGTTATGAAGTGTTTTCTGTGTGTTGACAAATCTTTCGCGATGTCACCGACTCATTTTAACGACTGGTTAGAACTGATCTGTCCAACACTGAACTCACGAATCAATTTAATCATTTACTCAGAACTTATAAACACTTACATCACTTATAAAGCGTTTATTAATCTTTGTTAATGTTAATTTCAACATTTACTAATGCATTATTAAAATCATCTTGTTAACATCAGTTAATGCACTGTGAACTAACATGAACAGCTGGATTTATATTAACTAACGTTAAAAAAGATGAACAAATACAGTAACAAATGTACTGCTCCTAGTTAGTAATACATTAACTAATGTTAACTAATGACCATTATTCTGTGTTACCTTTTATTTTACCTTAAATGACATAATTTGATTTAAAAAGCACCTGCTGTAGCATCTTAGTTTTTTTCGTTGCACTAAACATTATTTGATTTAACATATTGGAACAATTATATTCTTTGGTTTTATTTCATTTCACTGGTTTAGACTTTTTTTTCTTTACACTGAATTTAAAACCAAATGCTGATTTAAGTAACATCTTTGTTTGGATTGCAGAATATACAGTTGTTGCCTTTAATTTCACCTTTCAGCCTTTTAATTTCCAATTAAATTTCCCGTTGATTTCAGATTGCGGACTTGTTTTCATTAGCCAAAAGCCAATTTAGCCTGTTAAATACCAAATAAACATCTTGTTCATGTATACTTTCATTCTTTTATTGTGTAAAAAAAACGGAAATCGTTATCGGAATCGGCCAGTTTTCTTGACGGAAATCGGAATCGGCCAGTTTTCTTGAAAAAAATCGGTATCGGAATCGGCCATGTAAAATCATGATCGGTGCATCACTAATATTTTATACATCGCATATAACAAGCACAATAACGGTATTTATGAATACCTATTGGTACAATATGCGTCACATGACTAAACATGCATCATTGTCCACACTACGCCGCGAAGACGGTGTATTCAAATTGATCCACTTTGGAGCGTTTTCAAAAAAACAATGTTTCCATTGGCTTAAAACGCTGTCTCCGTGTGGACGGAAGGCCAAAATGGAGAGAAAAATATAGTAATAATAATATTAGTGTGGACATCGCCTATATAAACAACAGAGCTACACGGTTAAACGTTAGAAGATTGCAATCTTGATTCAAACACCCATGCAATCTTATTCCTAAATGATAAATAAAGATTGTATCAATTACATCGTTACACCAGTAGGTTGGCGACAAGTGACTTTTAAATTTTATTCATTCAATCGATTCGTTCAGAAATGCTGATTCATCCAGTAATGAAACAAGTGAGGTAGGGATTGATTGTCGTTTAAATTAACGATCAATTAATCGTTAGCCTTTATACTGCAATGTGTCTACAGCAGTGGCTTATAGCCAACAGCATGACTGTGTGTGCTCTAAACGCCGTGTTCCTCACCAAATAAAAGAATAAGAAGGGTTTTTAGTCTAAATAAAGGACTAGTATGCTTGTAAAATTAGTCAATGTGATTTGATAATTTATTCAATTATTATTTAAAGCTGCAGTCTGTACCTTTTTTGGTTAAAAATGATCCAAAATCAGTTTGAGCAAATGCATAACCAGCCAGTGTTCAAAATGATCTCCTTACCTGTCAGTCTATGGCTGAAGCGGCAACTGAACCCAAATCATTTGCAATGTTTTATTAACATTATAAAGAGCACAATATTGTATGTAATGTGACAGTCCCA
Organism: Gobio occitaniae; assembly: GCA_033150135.1. NCBI lineage: Eukaryota > Metazoa > Chordata > Actinopteri > Cypriniformes > Gobionidae > Gobio > Gobio occitaniae. The sequence continues at coordinate 191,006 of JARQWZ010002160.1, read as the reverse complement.
ATCATAGTCATTAGTGTGCATTGCTGTTTGAAATGCATGCGATTAAAGCAGCTTCTTCAGCTTCATCGACAATTAAGTTTTATCGATTACATTTATTATCGACAATTAATAGATCGTTGATCAATCGCTAACATCCCTTCACAAAGTGAAGTCTGTACGAGTGAGTCATTGAATCATTCATTCAACCTAATAGGGATGCACGATATTGGATTTTTGCCGATATGCAGATATTTTTCAACTCATTCTGGCCGATACCGATATATGTTTATTTTTTTCATTTGTTTGGAAACCACCATTTTGAGCACTTTTTTTTTTTTTTCATTCTGGTTTCAGATTTCTGAGGATTTTCTTGACATTCACAGTTATTTTAGAGCTCCTTGGATTATTTTTCATCATCCATTTCATAAAATTTTATTACAGATTAAGAAACTGTATGTAAAAGTATTTAATTTACAAGTGTCATGCTTGTGCTTTGACATTACTGCTTTATTTATTCAGAAAAAGAAGTAACTTCTATTTATTTGTGTATTCTACTTTTCATTGTATTACTGTAACAACAGCGCCTCCACTAAATAGGCTATATAACATTCTCCCGGTCGGGCACTAGGACCTGGAGGAGCTTCAGCTGCTGTAGAGGCTGCTGCGTGCGCTAGAGAGTGGGGAGACGCGATTGTGCTTGTTTTGGGCTAGTTTTGTTGTGAAAACCTGGCAATCCTGAGTTGATTCACAAATTCAAGGCAGCATTTAAAAACTGTCAATATAAATCACCATACATGCAATGCATTTGCTTGTTTTCATTTGAAGAATGACCACACGGCTGACGTGATCTTATCGTTATAGAAGTCGTTGCACGCGAGTTATTGCAGGCGCATAGCAACACGTTATCATATCGGCATAATTTTTTCATATCGGCCAATGCCGATTTTTATATTTTAAGCGTTTATCGGCCGATTCCGATGTCGTGCCGATAATATCGTGCATCCCTACAACCTAATTAACATGCAGTTTAATAGCAGCTTGGACAAAATAGTTATTGGAATTTTTTTGTACAAATTTTTTTTTAAGTTCTGTTCAGAGTTGTGTAAGAATCGTGGTCTCTGTTTTAAACCAAAATTGTGATTTCTCAATTCATCCATAATCACAGCTACTTTTAAGGCAGTCTTGACATGTTGAATTTTTATTTTCAGAACCATCTACAAGCAGAGCATCGCTGAACTTCCAGGAAGCTCTTTCGAGACCCCCGCTCAACCGGACCCACCTGCACTTCCCATCCCTGGACGGCTCTCCTGCATTAGGCGGCGCAAGCCCTCTCTTCTCCCAGCCCTCCACATCCACAGCGCCCTTCTCAGGGAGCCCTTTCGCTGTAACCTCCAACTTCTCCCTGGTAAAAGAGATTAAGGACTCCAGCTCTCAGCATGAGGACGACAACATCTCAACTACCAGCGGCTTTTCATCACGTGCATCTGATAAAGGTGAGCCACGCTTCTGAGCAGAATCCAATAGATAAGTGCTGCCAGACATTTGAGTTGTTCAGACAGCAATATTCCTTGGAGTCTTAGACTAGGTATAGATAGAACTAAGAGCAGGGCTTAATCTTCTTACAGATGTGCCCACGTCAAAGACTGTGCCGCTCCTCTGGTCCCCAGAGTCTGAACGCACCCACTCTGGATCGCAGCCAGCTCATTCTGGGCTCAAGAAACCAGCCTTCAACCTGTCAGTCTTTGGCACTTCCTCATCAGTAAGTACTTCATATTCTTCTGAGAACATTTGTTAAGCTTAATAGGGGGGTATTCATCTATTTTAAGGGTGCTCCCATCGGGATTTTAGGGGCAGATCACCAATTACTGATCACTGGAAGCAGCATTGGCCAATATCGATCACCAAAATTAAGAATAGTTGGCCTATAATTTAAGCTACACTGTAACTTTTTTAGTTTATTCTTAGCTAAAAACACTTAGTTCTTTCAGAAATATGTGCTCATTAATGTATATTTACTTCTTTCAAGTAATAAAGTTTTCTCGTAAGTTTATAATATGCCATTGTAAATACATACAGGTGAGGGGTTCGAATGCGGGTCGCCATGTTGCCCCTCCATCTTGAAAGTAAATTAGCCAAAGAGGGACATACCCGTAAATTCAAGCTTTGCCTTTCACGTTTTAACACTCGATGGCACCGTGTCGAATGTGGACGAGGTCGAACTGGAAGCCATGTTAATCTTGGACTAAATCGGCCACCGTAGGAGTTAAAACTAAATCGGAATTGAGAGGAACAGAAACTAATATTCACTGGATGGTCATATACCTTTTCACCACTAGATGGGGGAAAATATCACAGTGTAGCTTTAACAACAATGTATTTTAAGTAGGGCTACGACTAATGATTATTTTGATAATCGATTAGTTGACCGATTATTTTTTTTCCAATTTATCAGATAAAAAGACATTTTTTATTGGCAAAATACACTATTCTACATCCTGCCCAATGCTGTCCTTCAAACAAACGTGTCATCTGAGTGCTGTGGACACATACATAGTGAATATATCTACCATTAGCCTACATAAATTAACCTACATACATTTTACATCGAATAAAACAAACAAAAATAATATAATTAAATAAATATCAGGGTTATTGTTATTCAATGGTAACCACAAATTAACCATTGTTTAGCTTGAAATCCATAGTTTAACTATATCACACCTGCAAACTTGTCGCTTTTCAGCGACAATCGCCTTTTTCTTGGTCAATTGGGTCATTTACGTGACTCGCGTAGAACCGGAGAGTTTTTGTTTTTTGGGGGGGGTCTGGATAGGTGCACGTGTGTAACGTTACCGAACGGTTTCCGGGTGCAATCTTTAACAGTTCACAGTCGGCTTTTTTTAAGCACTGAATACACTTCAATCAGAGTTCCCACACGAACATATTAAGTATTCAGTCCATTTTATCAAGAAATTCAAACGTTAAATGCCGTTTTGACGCTCTGTGGCGTGACTGATCACAGTTCAAGCAGCCGCGATCATCTGTGAAGGCGATCGATCATCTCTTACTAAAGAATAAACATGAATGACCATCTGAAGTTATGCTGAGGATACATTACAACTTACTGTCATATATATATATATGTGGTGTAATTGCTCAGTCAGTGTTTCAACGGCGGAAAGACGTCAATATAACTGCTTGTAAACTAAACAATGTCATGTAACGTTAGCATCACATTTACCTCAGGCAATCATTCAGTGTCCACAGAATTTTATTCACTAGAAAAATCAACTCTTTAACCAAATATATGCTCTATATTAGCCTGTATATTCATTATATTCTAATTGACCTGTTAGTGATGTCTTGATTATTTCATGCATGTTAAATAAACCTGTCATGAAAATGACAGACACTGTGTATACATTAGGGATGGGCAACAGTGGTCGAGTAATCGAGTACTCGAACGTGACAGCGATCATCGATCATGAGAACGATGATCGTCCTGAAAAAAAATATTTGTCTCTTTTTTTTTTTTTATTGTTTATTGTGTCGTTTTGCGCGGTACCGGAGGTCTGATTGGTTAGCGTTATACAGCCTCCAGACCGCGGCGAAATAAAGTGAAACTGAGGCACTGCAGTGATGTCTGGAATCACTGTGATCATTGAATGGTTATTGCAAGATGTGCAGCGCCAATCTGTCATAGCCTACATAGCATTATAATGAGAACACGATGGTAATAGAATGCTGTAAATGATCTGTGCTTAGTTCCCCGTGTATCAGCTGATCCACAGAGAAACTAGCGAGAACACTCAGACTAGCGCGTGAAGTTCATGTGCGCATTCGCGTCCTTTACTGCAGATGCACGTTGTAAGATTACTTTTATGTTGTCTGATTAATCTAATATAAGAAGCGTTTGGTTGAGCTTAATAAGCTAGCAAAGCGCTGCCGTTATACCGGCTGTTGTTCATTCTCTTCAGTTTCAGCTCAAACGCATATTTCATGCTCGACATGATGGTTTAGAGACTAGGGATGGGCATTTCAAGCAAAAATGATATTCGAAGATCGCTGGGAATTATTCGATTTTTATTCGAAAATCGCAACTCCTCCCCCGCATGTACGCATGTATAGGCTACACACATAAACAGAGAGAGAGGGAGAGAGAGAGACCATTCACACTCTCAATCTGTATGATAACAAACTGTTTAATTCATTAGGGAATAGGCTATATCAACTCAAGCCATATATTTATTGTAACATGCTGAAACATATGACTGTAATGTGACATCGCCCCAAGTTACCTGATAAATGCCACAAGTCTACAGCGTGCGCGTGAGACGTTATTCTTCTGTCGTCTCAGGGCGTTTTTACTCTGGCATTTTAGTTCGGAATGGGGCACGGTTAGCATGAAAAATTGCTAATGTGAAAGCTTACCTACAGAGCTTGGTGTGCACTGAGGTACCGAACCCGAGAACACACAACCGGAGTTCAGTTGCTCTCGGAGCTGAGCCGTGATTCACGTGAATGTGCAAACAGCACTCGGGTAGTAACCAGCACATGCATTTTAGCCGATTACAATGTCATTAGTTCAATAACATACACGTAAGAGATGATAGTGTTGATGATTTAGCTGAGATACGATCGCGAGAGCGAGCCTGCAGTGTATTCGCGCATAGAGTGCAATCAGGGCAGCAAATTAATTCACCGTCTCCTCAAAAGAGTCTGTTTGCAAGCAGCAAAGCCGCCTTCAAGCGACACACATACGGTAAACCCAAGTGTCGTTTACTCAGCTGCACATAATAGCACCAAATTAATTTTAAAAAGCCCAATATATTGACCCGCATTCTGTTTTCTATCACGCCTGTGCACGTTTGTGATGACGTAAGATGAACGCAAACGCACCAGGGTTCAAGTTGAGTGTGAAACCAGACCAACACTGCGGAGGCGGAGGGAACAATCAGACTCGGACCGCAGCAAACGTGTCCAGTATAAAACACCCTGAGAGCGTTACTGGCAGCTTTAGGAGCGTTACTGGCAGCGCCTCTGGTTACATGAACGCGTCAGCACCACATCAGCACCGACAACATGGGGATTTTTTTTGGACGATAATCGCACATACTATTCGATATTCTATAATTAAATAACTAATCGAATATTCGAAAATCGCGACCCATCCCTATTAGAGACGGTCATATTCTTTTCAGATAGGCTATTTCTTTCTCAGAATCATTGATATTAGTAATGCAGCAGTGCTATACTGGTCATGTTTTTTAACAGTAGACCTATAGTTATTTAAAGCTGTTTTTCGTTATGAGTTCGAAAACGTGCAGTGATGTCTGTAAACGCTTCGATCATGAATAATAAAATGAAGTGCATGATGTGCAGAGTCAATCTGTCAAAGCGTTATAATGAGAACAGGATTTTAATAAAATGTTGTTTCTGTGTGCTTTCGTTGTCCGTGTATCAGCGTTGTTAAGGGAAGAGCGCATTCAAAATGTTCTGTTTCAAACCCTTCGCCTGGAAAATCTCGCACGCTGAAGTTCACCTGCACATGCCCCGCCCCCGAGTACTCGTTTTTGAGACCTATCGATGATCGAAATGAGAAATTGACAAAAATGGCCATCCCTAGTATACATTATTATATTTCAGCAACGAATTGGAGGAAAAAAATATTTTATAATTAGATTTAGAAGTTAATGCAAAAACTGCCTTATGTGAAGTTTAAATGTTTGCATACAATGTGTTATTTGAGTGTTGATTATTATACCTAAAAATAAATAGCAACTGAATTTAGGCTAATAGTTTGGGTTCTGTTGTTAACCTTTAATATTAATGTGCAAGTAAGGGCTCCCTATTGCTGTAATTTACAGAAATATCTTCAATAAACTTTTAGATATCATTTAATTCATTCAAGGGCAGACACTTTTTTTTTCTTCTTCAGTAAACCACTGTTAAATATAAAAAATAAATAAAGCAATTTTGTAAAACTCGTACAGAACCGTGATTTCACATCCGAGGTACCAAACCGTCAGTTTTGTGTAACACCTCTACTGTCAGTCTTTTATTTTTTGTGTCATGCGTCACAACACTTCCTTGAGTTCTAGGCGTTTCCGTGTTGTAAATAAAATCATTTTTAAAATATTAAATGTCATTCTCTTTAAGTCACGCTCAGAAATGTAATTTGCATATTAAAATCCCCCCAGCGACACTGTTACCTTTTTTTACTCAGAGGAGTTTGCAGGTCTGCTATATGGTATTTGTGTAGTTACAGAAATGGTAATCAATACGGTATAATTTTCCTAAGGGTACATTTGTGCTATACATTGTGCAAAAAATCCCTACATTAAAATGATATTAAAGAAAAACAAGAAAGAAAAAACAAACTCAGTGTAACCACAAGAGTTCTGCAGGACACACACACACACACACACACACACACACACACACACACACACACACACACACACACACACACACACACACACACACACACACACACACACACACACACACCCTGTTGAATAATACTTGAATTACATGTTGACTTTTAAAACTAAATTTAGCACCTAAAGCAGATATTTCAGTTAAATTAATGTTTATGCCCTGTCTGTTTGACGCGTGAATTAGTAACATTTACAGATGATGATATAACCACTGTTCTCTATATGGATCAGTGGATATAACCTGTAAAATGAACGTTTTGCGATGAGGACGCAGACACACACATCTGTCAAAGTGCATGACGGAGTATGTTAACGCTAATGCATTCGCTTGAAGCTTAAAATAAACAATTCTCATGTTTTGGGCACTTGGATCACGTACCTATCCTGCATCAGCTCGCTCTGTTTCCACTCCTCTATTTCTAGATGCACATTTTGGCCCATTATGTGTATATAAATATGCTCACATGCATGTATACATTTAAGAAATATTTTTTATATTTATATATAAAATATTTATTAGCTTGGTGTGTCCCTGGCTTTACACATGCAACATTTCATACTGTTGATGTTCATAATACCGACGGTGTTTATGCGAATACTCACCAAGTTATGAACACATTTCTGTATTTAACCGTTTGGGCATGAAAGCTCAAGTGCACGCAAAGAAAGCCGCTTGTGGGATCAGTATCACTTTCGTGGCTTAATGCAGTTTTACTGACTCTTTTTATTAACAAGCATGTCCTGCAGTTTAGCAACAGTAAACTGTTGTAGCTGATTTGGACATTTAAGTTTGGGTTTTTAGGGAGGAATGATTGGCACCACTGTGAAGGAAAGTGCACTAAAATCGCACAGCCCTAGTTAGTTGCTGTGGGGTTGCTTTCGTTGCAATGTCTCCCCTCTCCACAAAGGTCAAATGTATTGTCCTTTTCAGACACATGCTAGAACTGCCAGCCCGGTGAATGTAGCAAAGCAATTTTAGCTGTGCATAGAAAAATTGCCTCACGAGTAGGGCTTGGCCGATAAATGAAATCATATCGAATCGCGATAAAATTCATGTAGATAACGATGATAAGCTCTGGACATTTTTACTCTATAGATTACTGTAACACCCAATCACACAGCAGAAACAAACGCGACAACAGCCAGTCAGCATGCAGCTTTTAACATGCACATCAAAAGTACCCGCTTTACTGGCAAAGTTTACGCGGATCAGTCACGCTAACACTAAAGAGTGCTGTGAGATCCAGTGAGAAGCGCATGCATTTAGCAAAAACACAAATGTCTCGTGCTTTAAACTAGTTTAAAGCCAGAATTAAACAGCGCTGATTAATAGCAGAAACACTGTGTGCAATGATAAAGTCAGAAGGCTTTTCGTTCTTATCCATAATTTACCATGAATTTACTGGTACTGTGATATATTCATATATAATTGTATTATATTATTAATGTAGGCATGTATTGAATGTATTAAAGGAGTAATGGAATAATATTACAGTATTTTTTTGTGATTGAGCTATAGAATTTGTGCATTTATACTAAATGTCTTTAGGCTAGGCTACTATTTTTCATACAAATACCATAGAAACCATATCGATACATTTTACCATGGTAGTGAAGAGCTATATGCGTTTTTTTAACTGTGGTTATCATGATCTAAATCTACGATACTATGGAAGACCAATGGTCAATTTTAATAAAACTCAGTCATAATATTTATATTTTACCGTATAAAAATTAGGTTGTTACAATTTTTACAGATGTCCATGTTTTTTTGTTGATGAACATACATGTACATCTGCGTCCTCCTAACTCAAGCTACTACTACTGTCAACTCACTGTCAAATGTGCATTTCTAAGAGACTAAACATGTAATATTATTAATACTGTAGCTTAAGATATATGCCAAAGTCAGGCCACACAAACCTGTTTCATGACTAGAAACAATATCCACTATTAGAACATGCAGAAGCTAAGACATACATTTTTTAAAATCAGGAAATTTATTCAAATTCAAATTCAAAAACGTGAAGCGTTTGTCATATTCTGACAATAAAAAGTAGTTTAAAACTACAATTAACAGTCTGGTTTCTACAACTTTCACCTAGGAGCAAAAATCTTGCCTTTAAATTTGAAAGAAATAAATATTTGACATTTATCGTGATAATTGTCGATATCGACTGATATACATTTTTTTTTTTTTATCGAGATCACTTTTTGGCCATATCGCCTAGCCCTACTCACGAGTTTTGCGTCATCTGATCGGCCTTTATAGGGACCACGATCAAACTATATAAAGTAGGGCTGTCAAAAGATTAATCGCATCAAAAATAAAAGTTTTTGTTTACATAATATATATGTGTGTGTACTCTGTTAATTATTATTTATATATAAATACACACACAAGCATGTATATATTTAAGAAAAAAATATTATTTTTATATATAAAACATTTATATTTATATATATATTGTAGATTATATGAATGTATATGCATGCAAATATTTCTTAAATATATACATGAATGTGTGTGTATTTATATATAAATAATAATTAACAGTACACACACATATATTATGTAAACAAACTTTTATTTTGGATGCGATTTAATCTTTTGACTACGGCTTGGCAAATTAACGCGTTAACGCTGGCGATTAATTTTTTTAGCTTAACGCATTAAAAATATTTAACGCAAATAACGCAGCGTCCGTTTTTATATCCATTTTTGCTTAGCGTTACATGATCATCACGCTCTTATTCATGTAAATGCTTCCAAGCGTGACAAGACACAAGAGAACGTGCTGTATGTCAATGTCCTGTGTGTGTGTGTGTGTGTGTGTCAGTGTCCTGTCTGTGTGGATGCGTCTCATGTCAGCTAATCAAGGGACTAGGGATGGGCATTTTTGTCAATTTCTCATTTCGATCATCGATAGGTTTCAAAAACGAGTACTCGAGTACTCGGGGGCGGGGCATGTGCAGGGGGCGGGGCATGTGCAGGGGGCGGGGCATGTCCCTCATTGAGATAATGAAAATAATGTTATGAAAGGTTGTTGGCAAATATAAACGTGACATGAAAACAGGTATATGAAAACATGAACATATACAGGGTTTTTCCTGGGTCAAAAATGGTCTTCGGTGGTGGCTGACAGACATGGTCATCCATACACACACACGCACGGTAAAAAAAAAATACCCTACCCACGTGATCTGCAAGCACAATACTGACAATAAATTTTAAATAAATTCAAAGAAAGTTTGTAACTTTTGCTTATCTTATTTTGATACCTTGATGTTTGTTTTTGTTCCTCATTTTTACACTATTTACTGATAATTGTTTTGGTAATCATATCAATATTAACAAATAGTATTAAAAAAAATGAACAAATAGCCTAATTTTCTGCCATATACAATCAGCTAGCTAACAACAAATTTGTTCTGGGTTCACCTCACTCCAGTCTAAACTAAATGATTTTAGGCTATTTATTTTACTACACATTGTCCACATAAATAAGCTGAAAGACTGTTGATAATTAAAAATAATTCTTACCATCCACTCTTGCTAAATTGTGTAAGCACACTTGTGTTCTCATTTCAGATGTTGTTCTGAGTAAATGATTAAACTAATTCGTTAGTTCAGTGTTGGACAGATCAGTTCTAACCAGTTGTTAAAATGATTCGGTTCAAAGGAGTCATTAGGTCGCGAATCGGACATTAGCAGACGCGTTGTGTGTGAATCCCGTCTTTTGAACATCGCGAAAGATTTGTCAACACACAGAAAACACTTCATAACCGGATAGGATTTGTTTCCTGTTTATTTAAAGTATGCTTTATGTCAGCTGGTCAGAGAATCAGTCAATGTTTTTTGAGCGCAATTCACACCCATCGGTAATTAAAGGAAAACATCGTCTGATAGCGCCACGTCTGATAGCGCCACGTGCAACATGGATTCGGTCTTCCGACCTTTTGATTTTGATTAACGTAATATGTGAAACATTAGAAAGCTAAGAATGCTTATTTTGAAGACAGAGAGCGTGCGAGCGGGGCAGGAGCTCACTGATCGTTCTCTCTGTCACTCAGTTAACTCAAGTGCAGCATCTGTTCTACATCACTCATAAATCACAATAACTGATCAAATAAGGCTTTGGCGGGACAAAAATATGTTTTGGCGGCCGCCAAAAAATTTTCAATGTAGGAAAAACCCTGATATAAAACACAAAATAACTGCTAGATTATGATGCATAAATGTCTTTGAAAAAGAAAAATCTTTATAAAATGATCGTCTCAAATAACCAAGGCAGTAATATCGAGCATTGCCTTTGAGCTGAAACTGAAATAACACCACCCTGCAGAGCTTGCTATCTGGTTAATAAACTCAACCAAACGCACCCTATATCCATATTATTATGAAGATTATTATGAACCTATTACGACATAAATCAACACAAAAGGACGTGAATGTGCAGGTGAACTTCAGCGTGCTAGATTTTACAGGCGAAGGGTTTGAAACGGAACATTTTGAATGCGCTCTTCCCTTAACAACGCTGATACACGGACAACGAAAGCACACAAACAACAGTTTATTAAAATCCTGTTCTCATTATAATGCTTTGACAGATTGACTCTGCACATCATGCACTTAATTATTCATAATCGAAGCGTTTACAGACATCACTGCACGTTTTCAAACTCATAACGAAAAACAACTTTAAATAAACTAGGTCTACTGTTAAAAAACATGAGACCAGTATAGCACTGCTGCATTACTAATATCAATGATTCTGAGAAAGAAATAGCCTATCTGAAAAGAATATGACTGTCTCTAAACCATCATGTCGAGCATTAATGCATTTTTTGCTGAAACTGAAGAGAATGAACAACAGCCGGTATAACGGCAGCGCTTTGCTAGCTTATTAAGCTCAACCAAACGCTTCTTATATTAGATTAATCAGACAACATAAAAGTAATCTTACAACGTGCATCTGCAGTAAAGGACGCGAATGCGCACATGAACTTCACGCGCTAGTCTGAGTGTTCTCGCTAGTTTCTCTGTGGATCAGCTGATACACGGGGAACTAAGCACAGATCATTTACAGCATTCTATTACCATCGTGTTCTCATTATAATGCTATGTAGGCTATGACAGATTGGCGCTGCACATCTTGCAATAACCATTCAATGATCACAGTGATTCCAGACATCACTGCAGTGCCTCAGTTTCACTTTATTTCTCCGCGGTCTGGAGGCTGTATAACGCTAACCAATCAGACCTCCGGTACCGCGCAAAACGACACAATAAACAATAAAAAAGAGACAAATATTTTTTTTTCAGGGCGATCATCGTTCTCATGATCGATGATCGCTGTCACGTTTGAGTACTCGATTACTCGACCACTGTTGCCCATCCCTACAAGGGACACACACACACACACTCGACGCATAGATAGACTCGCGTCAGTTTCCTGCTCACATCGAGTTCTCTTTTGCTCTTGAACAAACAATAACACAGAGGATTTTGAGTATTCTCATATTAGGAGTCTTAAATTAGTTAAATAACGTCTTAAATGAACTTAAAGAGTTGTGAGGAAATGAGATGCGTGGGACAGCGCGTGAGATCCGCGGCTGTTCTTAAAGTGACCGTAGCACTGATGATGTCATTAATGTTCATCAAAGAACAACGGGAACAGAGACAATTTTAGCTTTAATGATTCATCTATATTTAATTTATTATTTATGCAGTTAAGAAAGATAACTATTACATTTCTGTATATGTCTAACAGGGAAGGCCATGGGTAAATATAACTTTTATTATTTTGGGTTTATGTAAAGATTGTTTTAAGTTCACTTAAATTAAAAGTTGTTTTTTTTAAAGCCTAATGTTGAAATTGGGAGCTTTCAGCTATACTGTAATGTAACGTCATTAATGTTTCGTAGACACTTTAGTATCAGTGATACTGGCCTTCATTCATAAAAATATGACAATACAACACCTATTTAAAATATGCTGTCTTTAAATTGTTTATACATTAATTTGGAGAGTAACTGAAATTACAATATCAAAATATTAAAAACGTAAAATATTAAAAACTTGCGATTTAATTACAGAAAAAAAATTGATTTAATTAGTTAATTTTTTTTAATCGATGCCCAGCACTACTTTTGACACAAAGCTGTTATCGACCAATAATGATCGTGCCTGATAAATCGGAGCACCCTTTAATGTCCAAGTTTGTCATAATGGCTGTAGTCCTTACTGGGATGGAGATTAATGTGATGCATATTTATTCTCTTACAGTCAGTGTTGAACAGTTCCGTGCTGAACTCCAGTCAGTTGGGGGATTCGCCCTTCTACCCAGGGAAGACCACATATGGAGGAGCGGCTGCGATGAGAAGTGCTCGTTCACGCCCCGCTACTCCTTACCAGGTTTGAACAATAATGCCAGTACTATAATCTTAAAGTTCGTTCACCCAAAAATGAAAATTCTGTCATTAATTACTTACCCTCATGTCGTTGGACACCCGTCAGACCTCCGTTCATCTTCAGAACACAAATGAAGATATTTTAGTTGAAATCTGATGGCTCTGAAAGGCCTCCATTGGCACAATGGCACTTTACACTCTCAAGACCCTTAAAAGGCACTAAAGACGTCGATACAAAGTCCATCTCACTACAGTGGTTCTACAATAACTTTATGAATCGGCGAGAATAGTTTTTGTGCGCAAAAAAACCCTAAATAACGACTTATATAGTGATGATGATTTCAAAACACGGCCTCATGAAGCTTCGAAGCGTTATGAATCAGCGAGCCGAATCATGATTCGGATCGCGTGTCAAACTGCTGAAATTTGGCGATTCAAACCGCTGAATCGACTCACTGATTCATAACGCTTCGAAGCTTCATGAGGCCGTGTTTTGAAATCGTCATCACTATATAAGTCGTTCTTTAGGGTTTTTTTGCGCACAAAAACTATTCTCGCCGATTCATAAAGTTATTTTAGAACCACTGTAGTGAGATGGACTTTGTAACGACGTCTTTAGTAGCTTTTAAGGGTCTTGAGAGTGTAAAGTGCCATTGTGCCAATGGAGGCCTTTCAGAGCCATCAGATTTCAACTAAAATATCTTCATTTGTGTTCTGAAGATGAACGGAGGTCTGACGGGTGTCGAACGACATGAGGGTGAGTAATTAATGACAGAATTTTCATTTTTGGGTGAACTAACCCTTTAAAGTGAAATGGCATTTTTAGGTTGCTGCTTGTTGGTTTTATTCCTTTTTGACTGACTGTATTCTGTGTTTGGTTCTGCAGCCTCCCGTTAGGAGGCAGATTAAGGCCAAGCCGGCTGGAGCTCAGCCCTGTGGAGTGACCAGCGCCACAGCGAGACGCATCTTACAGTCCCTGGAGCGCATGTCCAGTCCTCTTGCTGTGAGTTTATGGTCTAGAATCTAAAATCAATTAAACATTTCATTGCTACTGTCCAGCCTAGGGGTTGGCGATAATACACATGATAAACCGATTGAACCAGTAGAGATTATCTGTCATGTTCTGCCGTCACAAAAGCGTGTCATTTTAACTTGTTTTTTTCTCAAACGTCTTTTTATTAAAGCATACAATTCACTTGCATATTGAGTTTTTTATAATAAAAATAAAGTAAAATAATAATAATAAGAAATAGATAATTAAATAAATCTATTAAACAGTAAACTTAACGTGATAAAACATCAAAACAAGGAAAATAACAGCAACAAAAAAAAAACACGATGGAAGAACACCACCAGACTGACCACGATCCCCCACCCTTACTTCCTCGTAGGCCTTCACTCAATTGTCATATATCGTGTGCTAGGGTGCAGACTGTTGTACTGAATTGGTAGTTTTTAGGTATTAATGAGGGGTTTCCATGTTTTATTGAATAGATTGAATTTGTCTCTCAGCGTATACCTTATCCTTTCTAAATGAAGTGTGCTAGTTAAGTCCTCTAACCACATCTTAGAGGCAGGCACAGTTGTGCTCTTCCATAGGATGAGGATTAATCTCTTTGCTATTATGAAACCATAAGAGAGAAAACGCTTTAACTTGTTTTTAAACCGCCGTACAAAGCATTGTATTAAACTGTTCAAGTGCAATATGCAGCGACAGAACTAATTTTGGCATATGCGGCAGTTTGAGACACAAACACCTGAAACGCGCACACAATGCCATTATCGTGAAATAAAGATACTCGTACAGAGCTCCAGACTGCGACCAAATGGTGGCATTTTGCAACCTTTTGTCCTGTTGGTGCGACAAAATTTTGTTAGAGGTCGCACTGGTGCACCACCACAGTGCCTATCTGATAAGAGCTGACATTTTTGTTACATATCGTTAGCCTCATAGCATAATTGCCTAAGTCCAATTACATTGAAATATGATCTGGGCAATTATGCTATGAGGCTAACGATATGAGAAACATTAAAAACGAAAGCGGAACGGAACGACGCTACTCAAAAGCTCACACACGGGCCGATCTCGATTAAACCACATCACACAGTTACTACACAGAGCTGGAGGTCCAGTGAGAGAGTTTGAATTCACCACAGAACTAATAACATCGAGATCTAGTGGGAGCATTCAGAGCAGAATTCGATGGAGAAACATTGAGCCATGAATGAAGTTCAGGGGTTTCAGTCCACAAATCTCCAACATTCACCATGGATTTAATGTGGCAACACCACATGGGATTGGGGAAGAAATTGTTGAATGTTCAAATTATTCATCTCAGGGTTGGTGCAAACTTTTGAGAGTGAAATTAAAGGACTTTCACGTGCTTCACACTGTAATATTATTAGTAACTGCACTTATTAACAAACAATCAAATTAACTTATGATCAGGGGTGTAACGATATATCGCGATATAAAAATGTACAACACAAATGTACCAAAATGTAAATTATGTTGTGTACTCACCATGCCGTTTTTCGTTTAACTTCCAAACACAAATGAAGATATTCTTTATGAAACCTGAGGGATTTCTGTTCCTCCATTTAAAGTCCATTCCTCTCAAACTTAAGATAAAAAAAAATGTCATAAAGGCATCGTAAAAGAACTAGGGATGCACGATATTATCGGCACGACATCGGAATCGGCCGATAAACACATAAAATATAAAAATCGGCATCGGCCGATATGCCTTGCCGATATGATAACGTGTTAATAT
The DNA here is from genome assembly GCA_033150135.1 of Gobio occitaniae. Taxonomy (NCBI): domain Eukaryota; kingdom Metazoa; phylum Chordata; class Actinopteri; order Cypriniformes; family Gobionidae; genus Gobio; species Gobio occitaniae. Next base: position 175,399 of record JARQWZ010002160.1, on the reverse strand, counting down.
GCGCCTGCAATAACTCACGTGTGCGCGACTTCTATAGCGATAAGATCACGTCAGCCGTGTGGTCATTCTTCAAATGAAAACAAGCAAATGCATTGCATGTATGGTGATTTATATTGACAGTTTTTAAATGCTGCCTTGAATTTGTGAATCAACTCAGGATTGCCAGGTTTTCACAACAAAACTAGCCCAAAACAAGCACAATCGCGTCTCCCCACTCTCTAGCGCACGCAGCAGCCTCTACAGCAGCTGAAGCTCCTCCAGGTCCTAGTGCCCGACCGGGAGAATGTTATATAGCCTATTTAGTGGAGGCGCTGTTGTTACAGTAATACAATGAAAAGTAGAATACACAAATAAATAGTAGTTACTTCTTTATCTGAATAAATAAAGCAGTAATGATGTCAAAGTACAAGCATGACACTTGTAAATTAAATACTTTTACATACAGTTTCTTAATCTGTAATAACATTTTATGAAATTGATGATGAAAAATAATCCAAGGAGCTCTAAAATAATTGTAATTTTTTTTTTTATCTGAAGCTAAAGACAGCATCTACCGATCACATGCCACCCCCACTTCATGTGAACAAACATTAAATCCAAAAATAAAATATTTAGATTACAACTGCATCTGTCTGGGTTTAAAAATTACTGACTTTATTATTGCACTTATTATAAAAAGAACTTTATTAACATTTATTTATCTTTAACAAGTATCCTTTTAGTAAGGAGACCTCAAACATCTGAAACCAGAATGAAAAAAAAGAAGAAGTTTTTTTTGCTCAAAATGGTGGTTTCCAAACAAAGGGAAAAAATAATCGGTATCGGCATCGACCAAAATTAGTTGAAAAAATCGGCATATCGGCAAAAATCCAATATCGTGCATCCCTAAAAAGAACTAATCGATTGTCTAATCCAAGTCTTTTGAAGAGACACAATGGTTTATGAACAGATTTACAGCGACACGCCTACTGTAGTAAGCACGGACATTCAAATGATTGCATGACGCGCGAAAACAAAATGAGTAAGTAAAAGCAGAATTCAAATTCTTGGATGTGCTAAACATTTACAGTTTGAGTGGTCATTTTGACACGCTTTCTTGTGATTAGAACTGTGATCGATTGCAGTGATCATGTGAAGTGCACGCGCTGCTGGAACGGCACTCTTCAAAGTCAAAGCGCAAACCATCATTTAAATCACCATTTAGTTTTAGTAGTATGATTATTCAAAGCATTTGAGATGGTTTATTCTATATGTATAGTGCATTAATAGCGGGAGAGGCGGGACATAGTGAGCACTGGAGAGATGCTGCCTGTATTGAAAGCGTGAGTAAAGTTGAATGGAAGTTTACAGAGTTTCAGTGACATTATTACATTAAACGACTATATATAATGTTGAATATAATGTATAATAATGCAATGGGGGAATATTTGTGGGTCCTGATGATGATAATACACTAATAATAATGATATTTTAATAATAAAAAAAAGTAAAAAAAATCTTTATCTTGGCTTAAAATATCGGGATGCATATCGTATCGTGAGTTCAGTAATCACGGTTTATATCGCATCGTGACACGAGTGTATCGTTACACCCCTACTTATGATAAATTTTTCGCCAGCATCGCCACTGCTCTCAAATGTTAGTCTGGAGCCCTGTTGTATCGTGATATGAAATTTTGGTCATCGTCCACTTCTAACAAAAGTTTATTAAAGTAAGAGTTTATTAAAAAAAGGTACTCGACCAACTTTTCTGTCATCAGTTATTAAGCAAATAGTGCCATGTAGATTTGAAGAAAGCAGAAAAAATTAACATTTCATAAAAATAATGTTTTTGTCAACTTTCCAGGATGCAAAAAGAATTCCGTCTACGGTTTCATCCCCTCTGTCATCTGTAAGTACCAAATCAGCAGTTTGCTACACTTTCACATTCACTTCAATTGATTTTAGTCTTTAAACATTGCTTGTTTTATTTATTTCAGTCCTTGAATCACTCGGACCTTGACATTTCAAATTACCAGGCAAAAAGGAAAAGGGTAAGTCTTGTGCATTTATACACACAGCCGTTCAAGATTCTGCCGAGTGTCAGATAAAAGGACGTGTAGAAGCATGCATACAAGCAAATTATAACCAGGGCTTAAAAACGGAAAAAAATATCAATCGGTTCACTCCGAGCAGAATCGATATTATAGCGTTTCCGTTTTTGCGTTCCTCATTAAACATTACTGTTCCGAAAACAGTTTGATCAAAAAAAAATACCGGTTAATAACGTTATTTTAATTTAGCCTATACTTTAAACAAATATGTATAAATAGACTTATTTTCACTCAATAATAATATAACGCATGGTAATTAAGCTTGAATATTTATTTCATAACATTTTTAAAACCACAACAGAAATGCATTAATTACAAAGCATAAACAGCAGGACAAATATTGACCTGTTTTAATGGAGCGGAAAGTGGCCCTCTATATGCCTAATTCTTTTCAGAAGAGTGATAACATTCTTTGTACATAACTTTTTTTCAACACGACTTGTTTAAAAAATTGCATTAATAAAGAATAAATAAACTGGATAACCATTGCTCTTTTAATGCACTGTCAACTGCTAATTTCAAAGCGAACACTGCGCAACACGCCCTTGCATCCCATAATCAAATTCAGTCAGCTAATAAAGCTCGATCATTTAATGCAATATAACATACCATTTAATACGAAGTATCAACCGTCTATATAAAAAACACTGACCTGTCCTGTATTGGCAATCTGAAAGACTATAGGAAGAATGTTTGATAGATGCTAGTAGCCTAACGTTACTTGGATAGGCTTAAACGAAATCCACAAACTAGCCTAAATCAGTCTATTTGAGCTTAAAGTCCGAACTGCTTATTTAAACATACGAAAATAATGTCCTCCAATACCTGCGCTTTCATTGTAGACCTCAGCGGGGAAAGAAATGTACTTGAGGCATGAAAATGCGCGCTCATACTGACGGTAGATTCATAGATGACATTTCACTCACGCTTGATCCGTCAATGTCACATGCTGTACTACTCTATTCATGATTGGTCACTGCCAAATTAAAATATTAAAGAGAACGATAAAATAACGTTAATGGCCATTTCAAATTAACGTTTCTGTTCAGAACGATTCAAATTGATTTTGATTTCGTTTTTGTTCCTCTTAATTTCATTCGTTTCCGGTTTTCGTTTTCGTTCCTTGAACCGGTTCGGAGCCCTGATTATAACTATTACTTTCACGTAGCTTTTGCTGCTTGTGTTTGACTGGTAACAACTGTGGCAGCTGGCTATTAATCCCAAACAATGTGCCTATTCACCCAGCACCAGAAACCCAAAGCCTGTAATAACCATTTGTGGCGGATGTCCATAGTCCAAAATATCCAGGGCTGTTTTGCTGTTAAAGTGAGCACTTGATGAATCATAGCAGAGGGCTTCATGCATTCACTGTCCGTGACCTTACAATACTGAGTGATTGTTCAGCCAAACGCTCTCTTTAATGCCTGCTGCATTTGTGTTGTTGTTCTGTCGAAACCCAGCTGGAGCCGTCAGTCCCTCCTGTGCAGAAGCTGGTGGTTCCTGCAGCTGCTGTGGGGTCTGGTAACCGCTCCATGTCCTTTAGACCATCTCTGACCCCAGGTGGAGGGAACAGAGGGGTGGACAAAAACAACAGGGAGACTGTGAGTTCAATATTTAACGCAAAGCACCATATATTAGGATTCACTATATGACTGTATCGGAGAACACACAGGAGGGGCATATTTGGACACTGCCCTTTAAAGGAACACGCCGACTTTTTGTGACTTTATCTTATTCACTGTATAGAGACAGAGCGACACGCGTCATAATCTGAAGACCACGCCCACCGGGGGGGAAAACAATCAAACCGCCTCCATTGACTTTGCATTGCGTGAAGCGGCATCCTTGTCATTTCGGACTTATAACAAAAAAACAGAACAATGTCTAAAAGCTGATATGTGACAAAGTGTACAGCAAACAAGCTAAGCAAAACCCACAACCAAAAACCCAGACGTTTTTATAAGCTATTGACCCAAAAAATTAGCGTTTAAGGACAAAAGTGGATACAGGCCATTGAGACACGTCATATTTCACTGAGAAGTACACCCACTAGAGGGGAACGTAATCAGAGACAGGAAATATAATGTGTATATATATAAACCTGACATTTGGATATTTGACTTAACAGTGACAACATATTTACTGCACACATAGACATACTGAGACACACTGAGTGTCAGGAACCCAAAATGTACACATTCTTCAGCTGAAGCGTTACGTTTTACTGCCTTTATCCACTTTTGTCTCCTTAAACTCGTTTTTTTGGGTCGACAGCTTATAAAAACTTATTTCTGTGTTTTTTAGCTTGTTTGCTGTACACTTTCACATATCAGCTTTTAGACATTGTTCTGTTTTTTTTTTTATATAAGTCCGAAATGACAAGGACGCAGCCTCACGCAATGCAAAGTCAATGGAGAGCGTTGGATTGTTTTCCTCCCCGGTGTGGGCGTGGCCTAAATACGCTCTGTCTCTATCCCCCAGAGTTAGATTAGATTCTCATCTCAGTGCGTGTCATAACTCTGACGCACCCACCGCTAGCTTAGCACAAAGACTGGAGGTAAATGGCTCCAGCTAGCCGACTTCTCAATTAGTGACAAAATAACGCCAACATTTTCCTGTTTACATGTTGTGATGTGTATAGTTCAGGGCTGTCAAAATAACGTGTTAAAAAAAATAACGCAGATTAATCCATTCTGTATTGGGCTTTGACCCTGAGTTGTAAAATGAAGAAGGGAGACGAGAATACGCTGCCTGGATCATTGATTGGAACATTTATGTAGCCTATATAAAAACGTCCTGATGGAAGTGCTGATAAAAATAAAGTCGTCTGCGATGTCCTGCAGTGTCCACTATTCTACCCAAGAGCGTGTCATATACACGCCATAAAGTGCGTATCATGACTCAAAATCTAGTAATTTAAGCATGCCAAATTCAACTTTAATCATATAAAATGTAATTTCCAAGCAGGAAAATTGTGGCCAGTGAAAATGCTGAGTGGCTAGTAACTTTGGAAAACCACTAGCCACAGTGGCTGGTGAGCAAAAAAGTTAATGTCAAGCCCTGATTGTATGTACAGTGAACAAAATCATCTTCCTGAAACACTTTTTAATTTTTTTCCTCAGCATATTAGGTCATATTGTTTATTGTTATGGCCAATATTTGAACAGTGAAAATAATAAGAGTTTTTGAACTTTAATGTCACTAATGCTGATTATTCATTGATTCATTTGAATTGAAATGTTTAAAATACTTTCATAGCTAAAATTATGTATGCGATTAATTTAGATTAATTAATCACAGAGTATGTAATTAATTAGATTAACATTTTTAATCGATTGACGGCCCTAGTATAGTTACATTGTGTACTAAGACCGGCGGAAAATGAAAAGTTGTGATTTTTCTAGACCGTTATGGCGAGGAACTATACTCTCAGTCTCACTGGCGTCATCCAATCAGATCGCCCTATGCAAATACCCTAGAGCAGACGCTAGCCAATTGGGTTCATGCAACCCCAGAGCAGACGTGTGATTGGCTGTTTTCACTATGACGGTCACATCAGTACGAAGCTTCAGCCAAGCGTTAACCCTGTGTGAATGCAGCATTATGGCACGCAAGAAGATGAGAATAGTATGTATGTATGGACTTATCTAACTCTGTGACATAAGCTTCTTCACTGTATCCCCCATAGTCGGCGTGTTCCTTTAAAATGTTTGAAATAATTAGTCTTTTTAATAGAGTAAAGAATTTAAAAATATGCATTTTTTTTTTAAGTGACTGCTAGTATTAGAATAAAGTTATGTATTTCAGGATTTCCACGGGTCTTAAAAACGTCTTCTAAAGTCTTAATTTGACTTTCTACAATTTAAGTGCTTAAAAATGTCTTGAATTGGATCAGAACAGTTTTTAAATTCAATATCATGGCATTAAATTAGTGCCCAATGATGTCCGCTATGTGGAAAACGTGCACGTAATCGCCAAATCCATTCATAAAAATGGAATTTACTGTATAATGCGAAATGTCATTGGATTTGTCAACTTTTGGATGAATAAATCAGAATTAGCACACTTAAAGGAATAGTTCACCCAATAATGAAAGTTCTATCATGTACTCACCCAAAAATGGGAAAACACAGAGTTTGGAGAGAATTTGAGAAAATTAAACGCATTTCATAGGGCCCTAAATTAAAATGCATGTACTTCAAAAAAATTATAATAAATAAATGAATGTCTTCCTCAGGATTTGTGTTCCGGTACAAATATCTAAACAACCTTAAAACAAGATACGTTTACTTGACATGCAAAATGAAGAAATTGAACAAAATTAAGAGAATTTATGCTTAAATTCTGTTTAAAGTACTAGCCATCTGTATATTATATTCATAGTACATATTCACCTGTAAATTCTGTTTATAGTAATAGCCATCTGTATATTAATTCACTGTACATACTCACCTGTAAATTCAGTTCTGTTTATAGTAATAACCATCTCTCTATTTATACATATTTATATATATTCAGTATATTTCCATGTCCTGCACTTATGCAACCATTGTATATCCTGCACTTGCTGCTATTGCACTTCTGGTTAGACCTAAACTGCATTTCGTTGCCTTGTACTTGTACTTGTGTAATGACAATAAAGTTGAATCTAATCTAATCTAATCTTTAAACAAGAACAAGGATCTGTCAATGGGTGTCATTTGGCTTCTTCAAACTTTGAGCTATTTTATGTGTAAAAGTAATGTTGGAAATTGTATTTTCAAACTTTGAAGTGTTGCTAATAAAACTCATCGTGTGCTTCCTAGACATTTAGATGACATATTGACTTGTTCCCTTCAATTTATTCTTTAAATTGTCTACAAAAATTATTAATATTATAAATAGTAGGTCGTAGGTCGCACAAGTATATTTGTAGCAATAGCCAACAATACATCGGGTCACTGATCTGAATGATTTCTGAAGGATCATGTGACACTGAAAATGTTAATTGATTTTATTTGACTGAATTACAAAAAAAATCACTTGTATAAGTACCTTCAAGCACTGTAATTATGTGGATTATAGCAATGGAGTCTCCTCCAGAGAGCTAACATTTGTTGTGTTTGTTTCCCATCTTAGCCGGTAAGACGATCCCCTCCAATCTCAGATCTCACCCAGGCTCCCCCTGCCAGGTAAGAGCGGATGGTTTACGGTAGTTCTACGCCCGTTTCACACTGAACTCATAAGCAGAGCAGAAGCTGTTCATAATCAGAGTGGGAGCAGCACAACCCTATTGTGCTTTTACACAGGCAGTGTGTTGCATGCATGCTTAATATATGATAAAAGTAAGCTTAAAGTTAAGCTATACCTCTAGTGCTTAAAGACAATACTTCACTTGTATGATTTTATGGTGAAATTTGTTGGTATTCTTGTTTACCCAGACGTATTGAACAAGAACAGTGCGCTGGGGCTTTAATTCAACTTAAGCGGCACAACAAAAATAGATCCCTGAAACAATTGCAGCACTTCTATGCTCTGCCGTGCCGGTGTGCAGTGTGAACGCCCTAATCTGTTAACATAGAAAAATTAGTGCTGGGAATCGATAAAAAAAAAAAGAATTAATTAATAAAATAAAAATTCTGTAATTAATCGCAAGTTTTTAATATTTTGATATTGGAATCATTTCAGTTACTCTCCAAATTAATGTAGAAACTATTTAAAGACCGCATATTTTAAATATTTGCTGTAATGGAATCTTTTTATGAATGAAGGCCAGTATCACTGATACTGATGTCTCTATGAAACATTAATGACGTTACATTACAGTATAACTGAAAGCTGCCAATTTCAACATTTCAACAGGCATCATCAGTGCTACTGTCACTTTCAGAACTCTTTAAAGGGTTAGTTCACCCAAAAATGAAAATTCTGTCATTAATTACTCACCCTCATGTCGTTGGACACCCGTCAGACCTCCGTTCATATTCAGACACAAATGAAGATATTTTAGTGTAAAGCTGATGCTGAGAAAGGCTTCAGACAGGCCTCCATTGGCATTTAGTACATTGACACTTCCAAGACCCATAAAAGGCACTAAAAACGTCGTTACAAAGTCCATCTCACAACAGTGGCTCTACAATAATGTTACGATGCGACGACAATAGTTTTTGTGCGCAAAAAAAAATCAAAATAACACCTTTATCCAACTTGTTCTCGACTTCCGTGTGTGCCTCCACGACGCATGCGCGAGAATATGACGCAGATCCGGCGTTCGGGAATCCATGAAATACACACTTTAGCCCCATTTTGAGAACTACGCCGAGACCTAAAGCACGATCAATGTAGAATTCAACAGCTTAGATACTCGCGTCTTCCTCTGCTTGTAAACAAATCTCTTCTGGGTCATGTGTTCGAACGCCGGATCTGCGTCATATTCTCGCGCATGCGTCATGGAGGCACACACGGAAGACAAGAACAAGTTGGATAAAGTCGTTATTTTGATTTTTTTTTTGCGCACAAAAACTATTGTCGCATCGTAAAATTATTGTAGAGTCACTGTAGTGAGATGGACTTTGTAACGACGTTTTAAGTGCCTTTTATGGGTCTTGTGAGTGTAAATGTACTGAATGCAAATGGAGGCCAATCTGAAGCCTTTCTCAGCATCAGCTTTACACTAAAATATCTTCATTTGTGTCTGAAGATGAACGGAGGTCTGACGGGTGTCGAACGACATGAGGGTGAGTAATTAATGACAGAATTTTCATTTTTGGGTGAACTAACTCTTAAAGTTCATTTAAGATGTTATTTAACTAATTTAAGACTCCTAATATGAGAATACTCAAAATTCTCTGTTATTGTTTGTTCATGAGCAAAAGAGAACTCGATGTGAGCAGGAGACTGACGAGAGTCTGTCTGTGCGATGAGTGTGTGTGTGTGTCTTCACACACACACACACACACAGGACATTGACATACAGCACGTTCTCGTGTTTTGTCGCGCTTGGAAGCATTTACATGAATAGGAGCGTGATGATCATGTAACGCTGGGCGAAAATGGATATAAAAACGGACGCTGCGTTATTTGCGTTAAATATTTTTAATGCGTTAAGCTGAAAAATGTTATCGCCCGCGTTAATTTGCCCAGCCCTAATAAAAATACATGCGCTGCTTACACGCCTAGTGTGAATCGGTAGCTTAATCTTCTCTTTTTGGATAAGACGGTGAGCTGTTAGTGTACTCAATCCATCAATTCCTTTGTCCCCAGTACAAGCAGTTTGTCCTACCCCTTGTCCAGCACCCCAGCATCCAGCAGTGCTGCTTCAGGAGGGGGCAAAATGAAGAGGGAAAGGGCTATTAGACCATCATCCAAACGGCCTGAAGATGAGGTCAGATGTTCTGCTAGTTATATGCTGTTATATCATTGTTTTGGAATGGTTTGATGCTCACCTGTTTTCCTTTCAGGTTGCCGAGGACCCAGACCTGCCGCCTGCTTCTCTTCCCACCAATTTCACTTTACCCACATTTAATTTCTCCTCTCCTCCCCCTACCACCTCGTTTACAACACCACTTACAACTGTCTCTGAGGAGCCGCCAGCGAAAAAGGTATTACTTCCCCTCTGACACCTGAGAATTGTGCCTTTCTCTGGCGTAGTCTTAAGGTGCTCATTGCGGTTATGTTAGACAAATCATTAAGGCCCGAGGACCCTGTTGGAATTGCTCGGCCTATCATTCTTCTCCAAAATGAATCGCATTTTTGAGGACCTAAACATGATCAAACACATGAAACTCTGTTATGGGTTTCAGAATTAGCCGTGGCAAAATGGCTCAATAGCACCACCTACAAAATTTCAATTAAATGCTGTTCGCGCTACGTTTCACGTACAGGTATGAAATTTCCTTGGACACATGTAACAGCCCAATACCTACACAAAAGTCCCTGGGTGCAAAATCTTAAAGCAGCACTAGGTAACTTTTCAACCTTCATAATATATTTTCAAAACTCTTGTGATGATACATAGACTTACAATAGGTTGAATGACACGTCTGCCATAGCCTGACGGGGTCTGTATCGTTTTTAATCGTACTTTTAAACTTCGGGTTTCGGGTAGTAACCCGAGAAAAAAAAAGAACTACAAAATTCGACTGCTTTACAGCATATACGTCACTTCCACCACCACCCCCACTTCCTTAAATTCGGACGTGTGAGCCAAACCATTTGTTTGCCAAATGTTATAGTCATGGCCGAAGCAGCACAGAAAAATAAGAAAGCAAAGGTTTTGTCGGAGGAAAGCAAAAAGAGGAAAGGAGAAAGTGATGGGATTAAAGGCAGGAGGATCAACATTGGGCAACGTTTGCTCGTTGGCGTGAGCTGAAGGAGGAGGGGCTACATTCTTGCAAGAAAATACGTAATACATACAAAATCTTATTTTAGGATACCTAACATGTCTGTGATATTGGTTTATTTGTCTTTTCCTCAAGCTATAATGCAAATTGATTTTTCAAATTTGCAGATTCATCTATGGTAACTTGATATTATAATATTGACGATATATGGTGATTACCTACCACTCAAACATTGAATTGAAGTATCATATAGATTCTGTAAAACAGGAACCAATAGACTAGGCTACTATAATGACGCTGGCTTGTAAACGTGAGCATTGCGATCATTTGGCGTTTGAAAAAAATAAAACCCATGAAATTATATTCATATGACATGCTGAAACATATGCCACTGTACCTGGGATGAAGACATTTCACACGCGATGCAAGCAGAACACGCATGTGAACTCCTGCAGTGTTCAGGGCTATCATGGTTGTCATGTCAACAAATGCACGTGCGATGCATCCCCTGATGTAGAATGACAGTTTACGACAGTAGTAGAGGACAATACTGTTTCACAACTGTAGGGGGAGCCCGAGAGCAAAAGTTACCTAGTGCTGCTTTAAAACTAACAGGAAGTGAGATATTTTGAATTTTTTATGTAATATTTGCAAATTTTTGCCATTTCTAGACGTGCTTTAACAAACTCCTCCTAGAGATTTAATCAGATCAACATCATATTTGCACAGTCTAATCTAAAGGCCTTTGTGACGTCAAATTGCGAAGATCTTCAGTTTTCAGTGTCCGTGGCGGCCTCACAAAGTTCGATGTTTCACCATGAAACAGGAAGTTGTTGTAACTCGGGCATACAATGTCCAATCTGCCCCAAACGTCACATGTTTTATTAGAGTCCTGGCCTGAAGACATCTACATGCCAATATTCAGTTACAGGCATAGCGCCACCTACTGGCAACAGGAAATGGCATGTTTTACACTCTGATTAACTCCTCATAGTGATTTAACCAGAACAAGGAAGTTTTATTAGTCTAATCTTAAGGCCTTAGCCATGTTAAATTGTGGCCCTGACCCAAATGGCACCCTAAACCCTTGCGGTCTTCCTACGAGTCTCCATGACGTAACGCTGCTTTGACTGTTGGGAAGATGTCCACTACAGAACCTGCACCAGTGTGGACTCCGTAGAAGTGCACATTGAGGGCGCATATCGACCGCAAAGGGGGCTCTCGCGAGCACCCTTCTGAGACTTAAAATGGGACACCCTATGGTCTCCTTGACTTAACCTTTACACGCAGCGGCCATTGTAAGTCCACAAGACTGAAAGTGCACATGAAGTGGGCCATTTGGTGCAAGGTCTGTTTCGCTGATGGGCGTGCCTGTAGGGGTCTGACAAAGTTTGATGTTTCTCAGGCATACAATGTCTGACCTGCTCCAAACTTCACGTTTGCTTGGAGTCCCGGCCTGAAGACATCTACATGCCAGTATTCAGTTACAGGCATAGCGTCACCTACTGGCAACAGGAAATTACATGTTTTACACTGCAATTCACTTCCAGAAACTAGGGATGGGCAACAGTGATCGAGTACTCGAACGTGACAGCGACGATCGATCATGAAAACAATGATCGCCCTGACTTTAAAAAATATATTTGTCTATTTTTCTGATTGGTTATTGCGGCATTTTGGGCGGTAACTGAAGTCTGATTGGTTAGCGTTAGACAAGCACGACTTCCAGACCGGCGAAATAAAGCGAAACTGAAGCGCGCTGCAGTGATGCATGGAATCACTGTGATCATGAAATACACTAAAGTGCAAGATGTACAGCGCTAACCTGTCATATACATAGCATTATAATGAAAACTAGATTGTGATCGAATGTTGTAAATTATCTGTGCTTTAGTTCCCTGTGTATCAGCTGTTAAAAGAAATCCACAAGCGTGCGTCCTTTTCTGCAGATGCAAGTAGTAAGATTACTTTTATGTTGTCTTTATGTTGATAAATCTCATATGGACAAGTTTGGTTTTGTTTAATAACCAGTTGGTAATGGCAGTGCTTTACTAGCTGGTGTTCCTTCTCTTCAGTTTCAGCTCAAACGCAATGCCCGACATTATCTACTCTGGGTTATTTGAGACGGTTAGCGATAATCTTTTTAGATAGGCTATTTTTTTCAAAAGCATTGATTATATTAATGCAGCAACGTTACTTCGTTCTCATGTTTTTTAACAGTAGACATATGTTTTATTTAAAGTTGTTTCTTATTATGCCTTCGAAAACGCGCAGTGATGTCTGTAATCCCTTTGATCAGGAAAAATAAAATTAAGTGCAAGATGTGCAGAGCCAATCTGTCATGTACATACCATTATAATGAGAACACAATTGTAATAGTGTTGTAAATTCTGTGCTTTAGTTGCCCGTGTATCGGCGTTGTTGTTAAGGGAAGAGCGCATTCAAAATGTGTAAACTAGCACGGCCAAGTTCACGTGCACATTCGCGTCCTTTTGTGCTGATGCAAGTTTACACACTGATTAATCTAATATAGGGTGTGTTTGGTTGAGTTTATTAACCTGCTAGCAAAGCTATGTAGGGTGCTGTTTATTCACGGTTTCAGTTCAATTACAATGCCCGTTATTATTGATTGGGTTATTTGAGATGGTTATTTTCTTTTTAGATGTTTCTTTTTCAAAAACATTTATGCATCATAATCTAGCAGTTATTTTTTCTAGTCATATGTTCATGTTTTCATAGACATGTGATTGTATTTGTCAACATTAATTTTCGTAACACTCTTAAAATAGTTTCATATCTCCATGACGGAGACGCCCTGCCCCCAATTAATCGAGTATTTGTTTTTGAGACCTATCGATGATCGAAATGAGAAATTCCTATCCCTACCAGAAATGCATTTAAATATGCCATGAAGTACCAAACAGGCTAGAAACACATTGTCATGCAACACTTGGCTAAGTGTATGTGAGTTATGCTACGAAACAGGAAGTTGTTGTTGTAACTGCCCTAAACTTCACATGTTTGATAATAGTCCTGACCTAAAGACATCTACAGGGCAATATTTGGTTATAGTCAAAGTGCCACCTGCTGGCAGCAGGAAGTGTTGCATATTGAAGTGATTTTGCCATATTTCTCCTATATTTTCCTGCTTAAATACATGTCGCCCACCTTTTTCTTGAGTCTATCAGGTGGTGGTGGCCCCGGATGCGAGGGCCCTTTCATCGTTTAATGTGGACTTGTATCTGTAACACTTTTTCTTTTTTAAATCAGGAGCCAGCCGCACCATCCACACCACCATCTGTCCCCTTCACATTCTCTTCACCTATCGTAAAGGCGACAGCAGCAAGCCCTCTGTCTTTCTCTCCATCGGTAGGTCTCCTTTTATTCTTTTTACACTTTATTTAATGGGAAACGAGCATCTGTAATGATGATAATTCTTCCCTGCAGGCTGGATTCACCTTCAGTGCACCTACAATGAAAACGGGCCCCTCTTACTCCAACGGGAAAATTGTTCCAACTGTAGCACCAGGTAAGGCTTGTTTTGCAAAGCGGATGTATTTTCATTTTGAAGTCAGGTTATGTTGATGTTTCTTTTCTACATGTTTTCGCAGTCAAATCAGTGGCTAGTGAGGAAAACGATTTTGATGGACCCTTCAAACCGGCAAAGGTCTTAAAACAGGGCAGTGTATTGGATCTACTTAAGGGACCTGGTATGATATGCTTTTCCATGTAATGTTTTTAAGGGCATTTTGCCATTTTTGCATGCATTTACCGTCTTCTCTTTTCCAGGATTTGCATCCCCCTCTCAGAACTCTGCTGATAAACCTTCACAGTCTGCTACATCATCATCATCATCATCGGCTCCTCTTTCTGGATTTGGTGATAAGTTTAAGCCACCTGCAGGGTCATGGAGCTGTGGTACTTGCATGTTGCAAAACAAGTCCTCGGACAAAACGTGTGTGGCTTGTCTCGCACCACAACCCAACACAGACTCTAAATCAGACGGTAAACCCGCAAGCATCAGTTCCCTCTTTGCTCCTCCAGCTGGTAGCTGGGAATGTGACACGTGTCTGGTCAGTAACAAACCGGAAGTAATTAAATGTGTAGCTTGTGAGACGGCCAAACCTGGGACTGGAGTGAAATCCAGACTGACTCTACCGGCTCTTTCTGAGACCTCATCCACTCTCTCGGCCTCCCTGTCTACAACCACAACAACCACCGCTTCATCTACAGCAACTGGACTGTTAGGATTTGGGGACATATTTAAGAAGCCAGAGGGGGCTTGGGATTGTGACGTGTGCATGGTTCAGAACAAGGCACAGGATGTCAAATGCCTAGCTTGTCAGAGCTCTAAACCAGGTAAAGTTTCAGTTTTGCAGTTACTAAGTTGGTTTATTTGAATATCTGACTTTAACTTTAGTGAGTGTGTAGTGTTGCTGTTTGAGCATAAACATCTGCAAAGTTACGACGCTTAAAGTTCAAAGCTTTTTAAGGACTACAACCAACGGCTGGTAGGGACTACAACAAGCGGGTTCACGGGTTGGTGACATCACTAACCCTAACATTTACATAAACCCCGCCCCCGGGAACATGTTGAGAAGAGGAAGAGTTGCTGTAGTCAAGCCGCTCAAGCTGTCGTCCGTCTTTCACATTTATTGATACAGCACGAACACAAACGCAATAGCATGTCATAAAGCAAGACATCATCAGTTATAACCGTAATTAAACTAAACTATCCCTGCTCTCTCTTCATCAGCAGATATTATCTGGCTCATCTTACCCCACACCAGCGGTTTATAGATTATCATGACAGAATATGCTAATCGATGACTGAAGATCGTAAAATCGTGACCTTTAGAAACGTCCTGTCTCGTTCTACATGTTGTCTCTTTTTCTTGAGTCTCTCCATCATTGTCTGACTCCGGCTTGATCATAAAAGGCTGAACAGTTTCTTACATTTTCTGTGTGTGTGTGGTCATCAGAACTGCTATCATGAGTTCTTGGAGAAAAGAGGGCGGGAGCAGCAGCTCATTTGCATTTAAAGGGACACGCACAAAGACAAGTTTTTGCTCACCCACAAAAAGTGATAATTTTAACATGTATTTTGAGCTATAACTTCACATACACACTCTGGGGACATCAGAGACTTATTTTAAATCTTCTAAAAAGGGCATTATAGGACCCCTTTAATACCCACCAAAAAAAGATGGACAACCCTTTAATGGTGCGTTCACACCGGACAAATGATTTACATGTTAAGTCAATGCAAAAACGCGAATAGACATTCTGCGGTGTGATTCGCGCGAATGACGCAAATTGAGCGGTTTGAACGTGTGATTTGCGCGAATCGCTCAAGTTGAAAAAGCTGAATGGCGGATATTCGCGCCGCATTAACCAATCAGGAGCTTGCTCTAGTAGTGACAACAATGAGGAGAAAATCTGTATATTAATATATGGTTCAGACAATATGATTATCACTGGGTTGTGTTTCATGTCATTTAATGTTATCACAGTCTCTTTTTGTTAAATGCAAGTTTATGTATGATCAATAATACAAAAGTATAAGTAAAAGGTATACGCAGCTACACATGAAATAAAGCAAACAATTCAGTCAAACATTCAAAGTCAGTGCTAGTCGGCTACAACTGTAACACACTTATAGCCTAAAAATAAAAAAGTAATGAAACTTCGCTTTGCCCTCAGCCTAAACGATTTGCCAGGGAACAAATTATAGATCCATGAGACCAAAGATCGGCCGTTACATCTACACAAGATGAATTATAGCTCGAGACATAGAAGGACTAGCCGAGGAAAGGCTGCCCTCGCCGGGGTTAACGAGCGATCAGCGCCGCTGATCCACTGGAGCTCACAACTCCCAAAACGCCAGATAAAATGTTCAAATAGGCGCTCTCTTTATAAATAAACCACAGATTTGAGCTTTAAACAACTACATTATCGCCTGAAAAAGTCTTAACTACGTTTTGTCACACATTAACAGTAGAATTTAACAAAAAAAGACATGTAAACACAGCCCATGTCAGCCATTTCTCAACGAGACGAGCCGCTGGCAGAAGCCCCGCCCATGACGCAAATTCGCGTCTGAGTTCGTGAAATTCGTGCGTGAAATTCGCTTCAATGTTCAAGCCTCCAACTTCGCGTCATTCGCGTCCGGTCTGAACGCCACATAACACCTAGGGCCCTGTCCCAAATAGCACACTTTTGTGTGTCATTTGGGACAGGGCTCTAGGTGTTAAACATGTGCACTTTTGGTCTTGTGGACTTACAATGGCCGCTGTGTGCAGGTGTCCGTTAAGTCCAAACGACCGTAAGGTGTCCCATTCGTCATTTAAGCTTAAAGAAGGGTGCTCGTGAGCGGCTGCTATGCACCCTGGATGCGCAATTCAGCTGAGCCCGCAAGTTCGCGAGCTACGCAGAGGACTTCTACCTAGTGATGCACCG
Source organism: Gobio occitaniae (assembly GCA_033150135.1). Taxonomy (NCBI): domain Eukaryota; kingdom Metazoa; phylum Chordata; class Actinopteri; order Cypriniformes; family Gobionidae; genus Gobio; species Gobio occitaniae. The sequence continues at coordinate 158,527 of JARQWZ010002160.1, read as the reverse complement.
ATCATGATTTTACATGGCCGATTCCGATACCGATTTTTTTTTTTTTTCAAGAAAACTGGCCGATACCGATTTCCGTTTTTTGTTTTGTTTTACACAATAAAATAATTAAAGTATACATGAACAAGATGTTTATTTGGTATTTAACAGGCTAAATTGGCTTTTGGCTAATGAAAACAAGTCCGCAATCTGAAATTAACAGGAAATTTAATTGGAAATTAAAAGGCTGAAAGGTGAAATTAAAGGCAACAACTGCATATTCTGCAATCCAAACAAAGATGTTACTTAAATCAGCATTTGTTTTTAAATTCAGTGTAAAGAAAAAGTCTTTACCAGTGAAATTAAATAAAACCAAAGTATATAATTGTTCCAATATGTTAAATCAAATAATGTTTAGTGCAACGAAAAAAACTAAGATGCTACAGCAGGTGCTTTTTAAATAAAAATAAGTCAATGTCATTTAAGGTAAAATAAAAGGTAACACTTTAGAATAATGGTCATTAGTTAACATTAGTTAATGTATTAACTAACATGAACTAACCATGAGCAGTGCATTTGTTACTGTATTTGTTCATCTTTGTTAACGTTAGTTAATATAAATCCAGCTGTTCATGTTAGTTCACAGTGCATCAACTAATGTTAACAAGATTTTAATAATGCATTAGTAAATGTTGAAATTAACATTAACTAATAATGAACTGCACTTATAAAGCGTTTATTAATCTTTGTTAATGTTAACTAATGTAGTTAACTATGACCATTATTCTAAAGTGTTACCAAATAAAAATGATCATCCTATAGGCTACAGAAATGATAGTATTTCATTTCTAAAGTGCATGCATGTTCTTCTTTAGGCTACAAAAAGAAGTATTTCGGCTTTTTCACAAGTTAGTCTGTTTCGTTCTCATCCGATCCAACACGTGAGAAGCTGAGCTGAACAAACGCTCACTATCTGCTTGTGCAGGGCGGAGAGGGAAGCTCGCGCAACTTCAGCTCGCGCAGGAAAGCGGCCCTTCCTTCCCTTCAGCGTATCTTGTCTCTTCCCTCAGTTCTCCAGTTTCCAATTTGTAACACACAAGTGACATGTTCGCGAATGATTGCAATATAGGTGTATGTGCACGCTGGCGCACTTCAGGATAAATCGACAGAATAATACAAAGAAAACCGGTGCATCCCTACTTCTACTCGGCAGTCAAAGCGGCATTACGGCATGAAAGTGCGGACTCAGAGGAATACCGTGAGGGTTTAGGGTGCCATTTGGGACGGGGGGCCTATGTTTAACACCATCCTTGCCTCCAATATCCGCCTAATCAAACTGATATTTGCATCCCTGATGTCTTACTCTTCTTGGTTTATGTTTCTAGGAGCTGTAGCCGCAGCGGTCTCGACTCCAGCCTCTGCACCTGGAAGCTCTGCTGCGCCTTTGTTAGGTTTCGGGGACAAGTTCAAGAAACCTGAGGGGAGCTGGGAGTGTGAGGTGTGCTGTGTTCAGAATAAGGCAGGGGACCAGCAGTGTGTGGCCTGCCAGTCAGCAAAACCCGGAGCTAAAATAGAGTCCAAAGGTAAAGTGCCTTGCAATCATATTTCCAGAAGTCAGACTTTGTGAAGCAGCTGCTTATGGTTTTGTAGAAGCAGGCTGATAACCAGAATTCTTGCTGTTTTTCAGGTTTTACTTCATCTTTTGGTGTTCAGTCCAACAGTACAGACTCAAATTCATCTGGGTTTAAGTTTGGTACCGGCTCTACGGACTCAACCTCTGCTGGACTAAAGTTCGGAGGCTCTTTCTCAGATTCTTCCACAGCGGGAGGAATTAAATTTGGATTCGGGACTTCTGACTCGACTTCAAAATCAGAGGGCTTTAAATTCGGAGGCTCGGATGCAGTTTCTGGTGGGGTTAAACTTGGTAGTGCCTTGTCAGAATCAACAAAAGAGAGTTCAACAAAGGCCTTTGCGTTTGGTGGATCCATGGATGACACGCTCGAAAGAAAGACAAAATCTCAGGATTCTAGTACGGGATTTAAATTTGGTGTTGGTAGTGGTGGAATCGCTTTCGGCTCTCAAGCTTCTGGCCCTGAAAACTCTTCATTTTTATTTGGAGCTAAACCCAGTGAGAAAGAGAGCTCAAATTCATCCTTTAGTTTCTCTGCGCCCCAGTCCAAGGCTGAGAAAGAGGATGCTCCTGCTTCCTCAGAAACCGCTTCAGCCACCACGACAACGACGACAACCGCGAACGCCATCCCTGTTTTTGGCAAGTCTTTAGCAGCTGAATCTTCTGCCTCGAAGTTTGGGGAACCAGCAGCGAAAGAGCAAACGCTGGTGACGCCTGCCTTCACCTTTGGAAAACCAGAAGAGAAAAAGGACACCTCTGCACCCTCAAGTGCGTTCTTATTCGGTGCTTCCAAGGAAGTTGAGAAACCAGTGGCAAACTTGGGCTTCTCTTTCAGCGAGCCGGATCCTCCGAAAGACTTCCCCAAGCCCACGCTTACATTTGGGAAACCTGCTGAGTCAACAGAACCCCCAAAGCCGTCGTTCGGGTTTGGGCAGAGTATGACAGGTCAGTGAAACCGTATGGTGTCTAAAACTTTGGAGCGCTGCAGTGAGAACGTGTTTTTGTAGGCCAACCTGTGAATTTGCATCACCCTGGTTTTCCCGACAAAAACCCAAAAGGATTGTTCCATTGGCTTTTGGATTATTGCAGAAAATAAGCTCTAGGCTGCCACTGAGGACCATGTTTATATCGACTAATTTATCATAATTTTCTAAAATTTTACTTAAAAACATTTAATTTAACTTGCAACGTTGGCCTTCAGTGGTGTACTATAAAAACGTATAAATTTAAACAAGCCCTTGAGAAAATGTAAAACTTAAAGAGTAAAAATGTGAAAAGGCCAACATAACAAAAAAAGAGAATATCAGCAAATAGTTTTTATATAGAATCGTGTTGTCACGATACCGAAATTATGACTTCGATACGATACCAGACTAAAATACCGCAATACCGATAAGTTACTGAATCGATACCATAGCAAAAAAACAGTAAAAGTAATTGAATATGATACAACTTACTATTCAGTGAGCAAGATAAATCGGACTATAGTGAGAAAAACTCACTAGAAAGATACAAAGCGAACATATACAATTTTGCAAAGTATGTATACGGAAAGAAAAGAAAAAAACATTTAGAAATTAAACAGCATGTTCTGCAGACTTAATCCATTTTTGCTTTGACTTTTTATTCTCTGAAATTTTCTAGGGACCCCTTAGAACCTTCTGGAGGACCCCTAGGGGTCCCCGGACCCCAGTTTGAAAACCCCTGGATTAGTGAACGGTGGAAGCTGAGTTCACACACACGCTCTCACACATCGACGCAAATTTAGAAATACTGCTCTTATTAGACTGCTGTCAAAGTACCGGTACTAATGCAATTTCAAGTCGTTCCAACTTACCCAGTCGACTAAAAATATTGACGTCCACTAATTAACAGCGTCGACGCAGTTGATTGTATCGACCAATCACGACAGGCCTATCTTAGACTAACAAGTGTTAATTTAACCCCCCCAAAAACATTGCAGGGCGACCATTTCACTCGCATTTGTGACTAAAAATAGATGTGTGAACTGTAAAATGTATTTTTTATTATACAATGTACAAGTCTTCAATGCCTTATGGTTTAACGAGCGTCTTAATCAGGGCTCTATGCTAACATTTTTCTTGAGTAGCACTTTCTGATCAATAACACGCATTCCAATTATAACTTTCCCATTACAGGATGATCTTTGTCCCTTTAAATTAATGTCCAGGGGCATTTTTACCATTATAAGAGCAATGTTTTCTAATCTTATTAAATGAAATGCATCATCTTTTGTCAATTTCTTCAATTAAAATAGAAAAGTTCTTTTTAAAATGTTAATTTAAACAATAAATTCAGTTAGAGCAATAAGACACAACCAGACTGTAACCAATCTAATTAAATCAGCATCAAAAGATCAATCTTTGCACTGTAGAAGTGGCACAGCAGCTCCATCTGAAGTGGTGTTTAGACACATTTACATAGATTTAATGCAGCTCATGGGTAAATAATGTTGATGGATGTTTTAAATATAAGGTTTTGAATGTAGAAATAGGCTATGTACAAGTTAAACTTAAACTTGGTTAAAAGTTTGATATTTTAAATAAAAGGTCCATGCAAAGTATAAATATGAAAATAAAACAGCCAGTAGGTGGCGTCAATTCTATGTGCGATTGATTCATTCAGTCGGTCAAACGCAGATTCATTCGAATCGCATCGCTTGGAGATGCGCAACAGTTCTGGTGTAGTTTTGATGTTCCCGAAATAAACAGTATTGTGGCTAAAACGTTGTTACTTAATATTAACTTGTCTATTGGACTTTTGTACAAGAGCTAGTGCACCGGTGTGCCTAAATATTTTTTCGCAGTCGCACGCAGTAATTTTCAGGCGCAAATGCGCCCAAAATGGTCGCTATGTAGAGCCTTGTTAATGATCAATTTAAGGCGTCTTATTTTTTGGGGATGGAAAAACATAAATGGCAATACTGTCTAATGTGATTATTAAACTTCAAAAGGCTCTGATTTCATTAAATAAATGTGAGCGTTTCACGTTTCAAAGCCTGAACGGTTCAATCAATGAGCACATTTATGAACTAATGCTGATCAATTATGACACTGTTTACTGTACGGTGTTTATATTGTAATATGTTGTGTACGGTTGTAAGAACGCATATTTTATCTCCTTGTCTGAATTTGAAGGAGCATCCGCCAATAATAAGGCATATATTTCACAAATCTGTACTGGAAACGGCTTCAGTGATGCTGAAATAGCACTTATGGTGTGTTTTTTGCAGAAATTGTTAGTTGTGCCCCTAAAGTATCTAAATGCGCTCCTAAATTTTTCAACTCTGGAGCACCTAAGCGTCCTGAACTAGAAGTGCTATAATGCTGCTAGTGTCTGGGTTCTGGCCTACATAAATGCGTCATCCCTGCAGCTCTCTATATGTATGTTCTTGTAGTTCCACAGTTTGACTCTCCGACTATGTGCTTTCCAGACACATCTGCTCCAAAGCCCAGTTTTGGCTTCATGGCCAACTCCTCAAGCACCCCAGCTTCATCCAGCTCCACCCCCAGCCTCTTCAGCACCCCCACTACCTCTTCCCTCGCTCCCACCCCTGCGCCCGCAAGCACCTTTGTATTTGGCCAGAGTTCTTCTTCTGAACTTACCATGGCAAAGACTTTCATGTTCGGACAGCAGCAGAAGGACAGCCAGACTCCCGCAGCGCCTTCTGCCACACCTGCCCCAGCACAACCTTTCCAATTCGGCTCGGGCTCAAACTCAACGGCCCCTACTTTCAATTTTGGTGCTGTTGCGTCCTCCACCCCAGCCTCTACTGGTTAGTTTGCCTCCAAATATCCCATAGAGACAGAGCGTATTTAGGCCCCGCCCACACCGGGGGGGGAAACAATCCAACGCTCTCCATTGACTTTGCATTGCGTGGGGCTGCATCCTTGCCATTTCGGACTTATCAGCTTTAAGACATTGTTCTGTTTTTTTTATATATGTGAAAGTGTACAGCAAACAAGCTAAAAAACACAGAAAGAAGTTTTTATAAGCTGTCGACCCAAAAAAAACAGAGTTTAAGGAGACAAAAGTGAATAAAGGCAGTAAAACGTAACGCTTCAGCTGAAGAATGTGTACATTTTGTGATCCTGACACTCAGTGTGTCTCAGTATGTCTATGTGTGCAGTAAATATGTTGTCACTGTTAAGTCAAATATCCAAATGTCAGTTTTATATGATATTTCCTGTCGCTGATTACGTTCCCCTCTAGTGGGTGTACTTCTCAGTGTAATAGAACGTGTCTCAATGGCCTGAATCCACTTTTTTGTCCTTAAACGCTCGTTTTTTGGGTCAATAGCTTATAAAAACCATGGTTGTGGGTTTTGCTAAGCTTGTTTGCTGTACACTTTGTCACATATCCGCTTTTAGACATTGTTCTGTTTTTTGTTATAATCTGAAATGACAAGGATGCCGCTTCACGCAACGCAAAGTCAATGGAGGGTGTTCGATTGGTTTCCCCCCCGGTGGGCGTGGTCTTCAGATTATGACGCGTGTCTCTCTGTCTCTATAGTGTGATTCTGCCCTTTCTCTGTCGTCTTGTAAAAATGTCTAACATCTAATATCTCTTGCAGCTCCAGCTCCATCTGCCAACCCTGCCCCATTCGTCTTTAGTCCTGCCACACCTTCATCTGGCTTTGGCACTGGGCAGGCCCCCATTTTCGGACAGAGCGCTTCTCAACCCACTGCTCCTGCGTTTGGGTCCGCAGCTCCTTCATTCTCGGCCACCGCTTCCCCAGCTTCTGCATTCGGAGCCAAGCCCACCAATTCTGCCCCTGTATTCGGTCAGCAAGCCAATCCTGCACCGACGTTTGGATCTACTGCTGCCACCACGGGCCAAGGTCAGAGAAACATGCTCACATCAGCAGAAACGAAACACAAAGACCACAAAACCAGTCATAAGGGGCAGTTTTATTCATCATCTGAAAGCTAAAGAAGCTTCCCATATAATATTTGGCCTATACACAACTATTTGAAAATCTAAATATTGAGAACTTTTAAAGCAACACGCCACTTTTTTTGAAAATAGGCTAATTTTCCGACTCCCCTAGAGTTAAACAGTTTATCAAAATCTTGGGTCATTTTTGAGCGAGATGCTAATGGTCTAATCAGATTAAATGATCTATGCTAAAGGTGCTACCGTCAGACCCGGAGATCGGCTGAATGGATTCAAAAACGGTAAAATTCAACTGTTTAACTCTAAGGGAGTCGGAAAAATTTGCCTATTTTCAAAAAAAGTGCTGTGTTCCTTTAAAGTTGTCCAAATGAAGTCCTTAGCAATGCATATTACTACTAATAATACATTTTATATATTTACAGTAGGAAATGTACAAAATATCTTCATCGAACATTATATTTACTTAAAGGAACGCTCCACTTTTTTTGAAAATAGGCTCATTTTACAAGTCCCCTAGAGTTAAATCGTAAAATAGTTGAGTTTTACCGTTTTTGAATCCATTCAGCCGATCTTTGTATCTGGCGGTAGCACTTTTAGCATAGCTTAGCATACATCATTGATTCTGATCAGTCCATTAGCATCTCATTCAAAAAATGACCAAAGACACTTTCAATATTTTTCCTATTTAAAACTTGACTCTTCTACAGTTACATCGTGTGCTAAGACCAACTGAAAATGAAAAGTTGCGATTTTCTACACCTATATGGCTAGGAACTACTTTCTCATTCCTGCGTTATAGTCAAGGATCTTCGCGGCCGTACCATGGCTGCAGCGGCGCAATGATTGGTTGGTATTCTGTGAAACATGGTGGTAGTTACACCTTCGACTTACTATCACAGCCCTTTACAACACACAGAACCATGGCTAATCACAGCTAAATCCACAACACACAGAACCATGGCTAATCACAGCTAAATCCACAACACACAGAACCATGGCTAATCACAGCTAAAGCCACAACACACAGAACCATGGCTAATCACAGCTAAATCCACACCACAATTTGTCGGCTGCAAGCCTGAAACTTTCTCTGCAACTACACCAACTTAGTGCCGGTCACATTGAAAGTTACCTAGCAGGGCTACTTTCAGACGCTGTAATATCATTGCCATGGTACGGCCGCAAAGATCCGCGACTATTACGCAGGAATGAGAAAGTAGTTCCTAGCCATATAGGTGTAGAAAATCGCAACTTTTCATTTTCAGTTGGTCTTAGCACACGATGTAACTGTAGAAGAGTCAAGTTTTAAATAGGAAAAATATTGAAAGTGTCTTTGGTCATTTTTTGAATGAGATGCTAATGGACTGATCAGAATCAATGATGTATGCTAAGCTATGCTAAAAGTGCTACCGCCAGATACAAAGATCGGCTGAATGGATTCAAAAACTGTAAAACTCAACTATTTAACTCTAGGGGACTTGTAAAATGAGCCTATTTTCAAAAAAAGTGGAGTGTTCCTTTTAAAATCCTAATAACTTTTGACATAAAAGGGAAGTGGATAATTTTGATTGTTGGCTATTGCCACAAATATACGCAGGACTGGTTTTATGGTCCAGGGTCACAAATGTCCTAGTACTACCAACATGGGCAACGTTCGACTATTGAGGTTTTTTTTTTTACCTGCAAAACATTTGCATCTTAAACCATGAGGGCGAGCCAGTTGATATCATATCGCAATGTTATGCCGGTGAAGACGTCTGAAGTGCCAGTCAATTATTCACTACAGAAACTGAAAGTAAAACCGAACCAAGCTTTTGGCATCTGATGCTTAACGTTGCATATTCTCTTAGAGACGATGAGATTGTTTTTTCTTAATATTTCACTTGTGGCCCGTTGTGTGAAAATTATATTTTCGAGGAGTATTTTGTGTTAAACAAGAAAGTATGGTTGGGTACCGAAACCAGTGCCTATATAACTGGACTGAATCAGAATGTAGATTTCGGTGCCACTTAAATTCAAACGTGCTTTTCAACCACATAATGTTTATTTTAGGTTCCAGACATCTAAAACCACATAAGTACTAGCAAAAAAGGAAGTGACTAACAATCCTTTCAGTTATAATCTGACGGTTTTATTCGTGGTTCGTGTGTTTTCACATAATGTCACCATGACTAGTAATGTCAGATTGCATTCATATTCATTGCATCGGTACATTAGAAATTATTTACAAGCTCAATTTCCTGAGGGTGGAATTGACCTCCATGCTATCTAGTAAAGCCCACCAGTAACCCAGTTATTTGTGCATCTCTGTAATGTTTTCTCCTGTTATGTTTGAAGGAGGGTTCCAGTTTGGAAGCACTGGTGCATTCGGGGCATCAGGGAACAACAATAGTATGTTTGCCTTCGGGGGCGGAGCAGCAGCTCCAGCAACTCCTGCCGCCAGTCCTGCCATGCCTGCCCTAAATCCTCCATCCGGCGGAGGCTTCAGCTTCGGTCAGACTCCTGCTTTCAACATTGGGTAAGAGGATAAACCCTTGTGCTCTAACACCATGAACTGTTTACTATGTTGTTATATCATATTGTGTGACGTAGGGATGCACGATATTATCGGCATGACATCGGAATCGGACGATAAAAGCATAAAATATAAAAATCGGCATCGGCCGAAATGAAAACATAATGCCGTTATGCTAATGTGTTGATACGATCCTGCAATAACTCACGTGTGCAAGGACTGCTATAGCGATAAGGTATAGAAAACAAGCAAATGCATTGCATGTACAGTGATTTTTATATTGACAGTTTTTAAATGCTACCTTGAATTTGTGAATGCGCGGACAGAAGAACGTGATTGTCAACGCTGGGTTGCCAAGTGTGTTTCACAACAAAACAAGCCCAAAACAAGCCCAATTGCGCGCGCAGCAGCAGAAGCCTCCTCCAGGTCCTAGTGCCCGCCCTCTAGAATGTTATATATAGCCTATAGTGGGGGCGCTGTTGTTACAGTAATAAAATGAAAAGTAACATGCACAAATAAATTGAAGTGCTTTTTTTCCTGAATAAAGCAGTAATGATGTCAAAGCACAAGCATGACACTTGTAAATTAAATACTTTTATATACAGTTTATTAATCTGTAATAAAAATGTATGAAATGGATGAGGAAAAATAATCCAAGGAGCCCTAAAATAATTGTATATTTTTTTATTTTGAAGCTAAAGACAGCATCAACTGATGCCATGCCACCCCCACTTCATGTGCACAAACGTTACATCCAAAAATAAAATATTTAGGTTTCTACTGCATCTGTCTGGGTACTTTATATTTTCTCAAACTAACAATAATACTCTTATTATAAATAACTTTATTAACATTTATTTATCTTTAACAAGTATGCTTTTAGTAAGGAGACCTCAGAAATCTGAAACCAGAATGAAAAAGTTTTTTGCTCAAAATAGTGGTTTCCAAACAAAGGGAAAAATAAACATATATCGGTATCGGCATAGGCCAAACAAAAAGTCAACAACCACACTTTTAATCATTCAAACTTTGATTTTCATGCTAAAAATTCATAACATAAACATTGATTCTAGTATTTAGCCAAAAATGAGTTGAAAAATATCGGATATCGGCAAAAATCCAATATCGTGCATCCCTAATGTGACGGCTACAACTAACTTATTTTCAATCTATTGATTCTCTCTTTTTGATTAGTTGATTAATCGAATGGTTCCTCTCGTCGACAAATCTATAAATCAGTACATTTTGGTAAACTTCCCAATAAATATCTCTAACTTCTGCTTATTTCAACGTTTTATTCAAACTCACAGGTTTGTTGAGAATGTGGTTATTGTATGTTAGAATATTCTAGAATGTTTATTTATATATTAAATACTCTGATTTATTTGTGTAATTACTTTTCCAATCTGAGTATTTAATATTTAAATATTTAATATTTATTATAAACATCCTAGGTTTATATAATATAATTAATAAATATAATATAATGGCATCACTACCAATTAGGGATATGACGGTGAGGAAATTTTCCCACCGGTTAATCGACATGTGACAACACCGGTAATACCGGTATCACCGGCGGGGGCTTGTAAATCACTAATTCTATCTAACCGAAAGTAACATACACGACCGCGACTGAAAACTGAACTGAAAACGTACCAGTGCGCGCGCACACCCTGAATGACAGCTCGTCCGTAAATGTGAGGCCATGAATGAAGTTCGTCCGTAAATGCGCGCTCTGTGAGGCCATGAATGAAGTTCGTCCGTAAATGCGCGCTCTGTGAGGCCATGAATGAAGTTCGTCCGTAAATGCGCGCTCTGTGAGGCCATGGGTGCGTCTCAACAGTTCCCTAGTAGTCAGGGCACTGATCAGGCATTGATCGGTCTGTGTGAGACGCACGCCATGAATGAATGACAATTTGTCCGTGAACTCTTGTTTATACTCGACGCGTCCGCACCATGGTCCGAACGAATGAGCTTGAGGCAAAAATTACGTCCTCTCAGAGTGTCGGACTCGGAGACGGAGTCACAGACGAAAGGAAACCTGTGCGCCGTGCACATTTTACTTTCGGTTTTGAATTGGCGCCAATTCGGTGGCGGGTTGCTTGAATTGTGGGTTCATTAGCCTATTATTTTATATGAAAAACACAACAACAAAAGAAATGACAAACTCCCTTAAATAGCCACTTTTACGTTTCGCTTTGAAACCAAATCTTCCGCGATCATCTCAGTCAGCTCCTCACTCTATGATGAATGAAATCTGATGAATGACTCTTGCCGAGACTCACGGTCGGGTCATGCTTTATTAAGCAGACACGTTCAGTTTTAATTTGTATTGTCTGTTCTCTAACTGAACTAAATTATTTTATATATAAAAATAAAAAACTACGGTTTAAAAAAAAAAAACGACGGTGGGGCGGTGCCACGGTGGGCAAGTTGATGTAAGCGGTATTGAGTCTGAACACCGGCAACACCGACTATCGTAGCAAGCCTAGTACCAATACATAACTTTAAGCTCTTTTAAATCTTTCAAGATTTATGTTGAGAATATGTTTAAGTTAACCAAAGGAATAATCTACTAATTGATAAACTTATCAGGGACCAACAGATGAATCAAATAATCAATAAAGAGAGGGAGAGAATCAATAGATTAAAATGAATAAATCAGTCAATCTATCTTTTTAATTATTACATTCATTTTATATATCATATTATTGATATATTATATTAAAATATTATAATTAAAATCTATAATGTTTATAATATAAAATATTTATATATTAGATATTTAATTGATTTATTCATTTTATTTTTTTCTTCTCAATCTATGGATTTTTTTTTTGTTGCGTTCTTTTAATATTTCAACATTTTCAAACCTACAGGTATTTTGAGAGCATGGTTGATGCATTATTGTATATTTAATATAATATTTGTAATACTATATTAATCTAGAATGTTTATAATAAATATAAAATATTTATATATTAGGTATTTAATTCAGATTTATTATTTTGTGTTTTTTTCTTCCCTCAATCTATTGATTAATTTTTTTTTGTTAAATTGCATTTTAATATTTCAACGTATTCAAACCTACAGGAATGTATAGAACATGGTTGATGCATTATAATATTTATAATAAATATAAAATATTTATATATTAAATTTAAATCTCTTTTTTTTTTCATTTGTTTTCCTCAGTCTATTTATTTATTTATTTTGCATTAATATTTCAACGTATTCAAACCTACAGGTATGTTGAGAACATGATTGATGCATTATAATATTTATAATAAATATTTATATATTACATTTAATTCTCTTATTTTTTGCATTTATTTTCCTCAGTCTATTGATTTTATTTTAATTAAAAAAAAAAATTATGCATTTTAATATTTCAATGTATTCAAACCTACAGGTATGTTGAGAACATGGTTGATGCATTATATTATTTTTTTTCTATAATTATTTTAATACTATATTGAAATCTAAAATGTTTATAGTAAATATAAAATATTTATATATTTAATTATCCATTTCATTTTTGTTTTTTTCAATCTGTGAATCTGTTTTTTAAGTTTAGTCGATTTAATTCCTCTCGCTCTCCCAGTTAAATACTCCCCTTAATAAATAAATAACCTCTGCTTTTAATCTTTCAACGTGTTATTCAAATGCGCAGGTTTGTTGCGATGCAATTTATATATTACAAATATTATATAAAGTTAAAATCAATGTTGTTTATAATTAAATAGTTTTTTTTCCCCAATGGGTCACTCTAATGATTCCTTTTCCCCCCCGAAACGTTTAGTTGATTAATCTGATGTTCCTCTCGCTCTCCCAGTTAAAATATCCCCTTGGTTAACTTACCAATAAATAACCTTTGCTTTTAATCTTTAAACCTGGTATTCAAATTCGCAGGTTTGTTGTGAATGTGATGCATTATCTGTTTTATTTATTTGCTTTCAAATGCATTTGTTACCAACAGAAGATTTTAACCATGTGACCTGTCGCCCTCACAGATCAGGAAAGAGTCCTTTCGCGGCAACACCAACCGGACAGAATTCAATCGCTGGACGCAAAATCAAAACTGCTGTTCGACGCCGGAAGTAAATGATTGGTTGTGGCTTTGGGTGTAGACCATTGGGACAAACACTGAAGTACTTAGTATTTTGAGCATGGCACTGCGATTAGCTCACAGTGCCAGGAGATTTAGTTTTTTTGCTATGGAGGTCATTGATAAACTCAACGGGGAACACTGGCCCTAACCAAGACTTAAAGATGCAAAATAACTCATTACAATCAAGCAAGAACCTTTTAAACAGGACAGAAATCTGTGCAGGATCTGCATTGTGTGCAGGATTTGCATTTTTTCTTTTTCTTTTTTGTAAGTAAATTAAAGAAACGAGAATTTAATGATGCTCTGAGGAAAAGTATTGACGGGTTGCTTGTGCTTGGGGTGGCTTCATACGGCTGAATCTACAGGATGGTGTGT
>JARQWZ010002160.1:95000-142500 GCA_033150135.1 Gobio occitaniae | reverse complement strand
ATTGGTTCTTGTGAAGCTCAAATGTGATGCGTAACACGAGAATGAACCTCATTGGTTCTTGAGAAGCTCAAACGTGATGCTTAACACGAGAATTAACCTCATTGGTTCTTGAGAAGCTCAAATGTGATGCGTAACACGAGAATGAACCTCATTGGTTCTTGAGAAGCTCAAACGTGATGCTTAACACGAGAATTAACCTCATTGGTTCTTGTGAAGCTCAAATGTGATGCGTAACACGAGAATGAACCTCATTGGTTCTTGAGAAGCTCAAACGTGATGCTTAACACGAGAATTAACCTCATTGGTTCTTGTGAAGCTCAAATGTGATGCGTAACACGAGAATGAACCTCATTGGTTCTTGTGAAGCTCAAATGTGATGCGTAACACGAGAATGAACCTCATTGGTTCTTGTGAAGCTCAAATGTGATGCGTAACACGAGAATTAACCTCATTGGTTCTTGAGAAGCTCAAATGTGATGCGTAACACGAGAATGAACCTCATTGGTTCTTGTGAAGCTCAAATGTGATGCGTAACACGAGAATGAACCTCATTGGTTCTTGTGAAGCTCAAACGTGATGCGTAACACGAGAATGAACCTCATTGGTTCTTGTGAAGCTCAAATGTGATGCGTAACACGAGAATGAACCTCATTGGTTCTTGAGAAGCTCAAACGTGATGCGTAACACGAGAATGAACCTCATTGGTTCTTGAGAAGCTCAAACGTGATGCGTAACACGAGAATGAACCTCATTGGTTCTTGTGAAGCTCAAATGTGATGCGTAACACGAGAATGAACCTCATTGGTTCTTGTGAAGCTCAAATGTGATGCGTAACACGAGAATGAACCTCATTGGTTCTTGTGAAGCTCAAACGTGATGCGTAACACGAGAATGAACCTCATTGGTTCTTGTGAAGCTCAAATGTGATGCGTAACACGAGAATGAAACTCATTGGTTCTTGTGAAGCTCAAACGTGATGCGTAACACGAGAATGAACCTCATTGGTTCTTGAGAAGCTCAAACGTGATGCGTAACATGCAAATTAACCTCATTGGTTCTTGAAAAGCTCAAACGTGATGCGTAACACGAGAATGAACCTCATTGGTTCTTGAGAAGCTCAAACATGATGCGTAACATGCGAATGAACCTCATTGGTTCTTGCTGAAGCTCAAACCTGATGCGTAACACGAGAATGAACCTCATTGGTTCTCGCTGAAGCTCAAATATGATGCGTAACACGAGAATGAACCTCATTGGTTCCTGAGAAGCTCAAACGTGATGCGTAACACTAAAATGAACCTCATTGGTTCTTGAGAAGCTCAAACGTGATGCGTAACACGAGAATGAACCTCATTGGTTCTCGCTGAAGCTCAAATGTGATGCGTAACACGAGAATGATCCTCATTTAAATATCCCCGATTTCTTCAAAAAGATCTTCATTTGTGTTGAGAAGATGAACGAAAGTCTTACAGGTTTGGAACATCATGAGGGTGAGTAACTTAGGCTAATTAATTACAGAAATTTAATTTTTGCGTGAGCTAATGCACTGATAGTCTCAGTCACCATTCACTTTCATTTCATACGTTTTCCATACAGTAAGTGAACGGTGACTAAGGTTTGGGACATGTAAAACTTTTAAACAAAACCACTATTTGCAGATGTCATGTTCAGCTAAATTATTATAATAATTTTACAAAACGCCTGCTACACCGAGTATCTTTTTACTTTATTTATGTATTTATTTTTATTATTTGCTGTTTGAATTTGTCGGAGACCTTTATTTTGACGTTTTCCTGATTTCCGTTTGCAGCCGGAACAGCGTCTTTGTTGTTGTTAGAAATATGACAGAAAATTAGAGGTATGTTTTACCTTTTTGTCTTTTATGCAGCTTATATTTTATTACACAGTATTTTAGTGCGCTATAACAGGCGTCATTTACTGTAAATAAGCTTTTACTAACATCGACGCTAAAGTAATTAATTCCATTATCTTGTCAGCGAGGTGGAGTCCGATAAATGTAACTTCCTAATAGCTTCAGTATAGTCTCAACATATTCTCTATTCAAAATTGATAGAACACTGTTATACACACACACACACACACACACACACACATTATTGTGTTTGTTTAGTATTTAATAGTATATTTTGTAGTAAAGTGATACTGACACTGGTACAACTTAATTAAATGAATAGTTCACCCAAAAACGAAAATCATGTCATTATTTATCATCATGGTTTTTTTTTTTATAAACTGGAATGACTATTATTGTTTGGTAACACTTCATTTGACAGTGTCATTGTTACATGCCTTACTTTAGTAATAACAGTGAGCTATACACTGTTGCACCCTAACTTTATAGTAAGTACATGTTAATTAATATTAATATTACTTAGTACTTAAATATATAATTACAGTGTAACAATGTGCTTATGTGTTTCTTTACTATTTAATAGTATATTTTGTAGTAAAGTGATACTGATATAACTTAGTTATACAGAGTAACTATATGTAACAAGGACAAAGTTATGAATAAATTGCAGAAACAGCTCACATTGAATTATCTTCTGACAATGACAGCGTTTAAAACTAGGATAAAGGACTATTTGAGTACTAAGTGCACATGTGATGTTACTGTTACTGAGCTTTAGCACTAAACTGCTAAATGTCGTCTTCGGTTAATTGCGTGTATATGTATTTTTTTCTGCCGTCTTTGCCAGGACTCCCTTAAAAAAGAGATTTTGAATCTCAATGGGATTACTTCCTGGTAAAATAAAAGATGATGAAAATTAAATAATTACATGCAACTAAACCAAATCCTTACCCTATAGCAAGTACATATAGTTATTTTGTAATTATACATTTAAGTACTGTATAATACTTTGTAACCCTTTATTTTAAGGTGTCATTGTTACACTGTAGTTATATATTTAAGTACTGAGTAATATTAAGTAACTACACTGTAAAAAAAATTTGTACAACAAAAAAATTCTTAGTACCAATTTTGTTTCTTGTTGACTCAACTTTTGTAAATAACAGTAATATAAACTGAAAATAAGTTTTCTGTGAACCAACAAAACAAAATCAGTCATTTCAACTTTTTTCAAGTTGTGTTTTTTACAGTGTACATGTACTTACTATAGGGTTAGGATTCGGTTGAGGGTTAGTTGCATGTAATTATGCATAATTTATAGGTATTACTATAGTAACTACATGTAA
The DNA here is from genome assembly GCA_033150135.1 of Gobio occitaniae. Lineage (NCBI taxonomy): Eukaryota > Metazoa > Chordata > Actinopteri > Cypriniformes > Gobionidae > Gobio > Gobio occitaniae. Next base: position 139,281 of record JARQWZ010002160.1, on the reverse strand, counting down.
GTTTAAGGATTTGTAAAATCCTTGTACATGTAAAAATTTAAAGGATTAGTTCACTTTTAAATAAACTTTTGCTGATAATTTACTCACCCCCATGTCATCCAAGATGTCCATGTCTTTCTTTCTGCAGACGAAAGGAAATGAAGGTTTTGGATGAAAACATTCCAGGGTTTTTCTCCATATAATGGACTTCAATGGGCTCCAAACGGTTCAAGGTCCAAATGACAGTTTCAGTGCAGCTTTAAGCGATACCAGACGATGAATAAGGGTCTTATCTAGCGAAACGATCAGATTCTGCGAGAAAACGAGCAGTATTTATGCTATTATTTTACCTCTTAACAGACAAACGTGATCGTCTCTGAGCTCCGCCATAACTTCCGCTAAGTGAAGTCAAGATATGAGCGTGGTCATAGATATATCGATCGTAGATGCCTCATTCTATTGATAGGTGCAAGTGCTAATGAGGCATCTATGTATAAATCTATGACCACGCTCGTATTTTGACCTCACTAAGCGGAAGTTATGGCTGAGCTCAGAGATGATCACGTTCGTCTGATAAGAGGTAAAATAATAGCATAAATACTGCTCGATTTCTCACAGAAACTGATGGTTTGTCTAGATAAGACCCTTATTCATCGTCTGGTATCGTTTAAAGCCCTTTGAAGCTGCACTGAAACTGTCATTTGGACCTTGAACCGTTTGGAGCCCATTGAAGTCCATTATATGGAGAAAACCCCTGGAATGTTTCATCAAAAACCTTCATTTCTTTTCGACTGCAGAAAGAAAGACATGGACATCTTGGATGACATGGGGGTGAGTAAATTATCAGCAAAAGTTTATTTAAAAGTGAACTAATGTTTGCACTTTTTCCTTTCATGAGTGATAAGTGGCCCAGAATTACTCTTCTAAGTGTAGCAGTGAAGCATAGGCTGTCTTTTTGTTGTTGTTGTTGTTGTGTGATCCTTTTTGTTGCCTCATACATGCTCTGTGTAATTGCAGGCATGGTGTTTAAAGAATCGCTGACAGCTGGAACTAAAGAGGAGCCGCTCACGTGATGGGAAATCAAGATTTAGAGGAGGTGTTTGTGGCTGTTATCCGACCAAAGAACACCGCCAGCCTCAACTCCAAAGAGTACCGCGCTAAATCTTATGAGGTGAGATGAGATTAGCTAGCCTGACGTCGTCATACTCAATTCTAGTCAGAATATGAGTCTGATGCTGCTCCGTTGGGCTGTGATTATGGGGCGTGTTTCAACCGAACCAGGAAAGACCTCAATTGGATAGACCTACAACCAATCAGAGCAACGGAGCGACGAATAACGTTAGTTGTGAAATGTCAACAGAACTCAACTGCACTGTGTTGCCAAGTCCGCGGGTTAAAGCGACCCCAATCAGGTGATATACAGACCCAGGAATGCGATTTTTAGCTGCCAGCCCTGCCAAAATAACACATATTTTACCCCCCAAATGCCTTTTTTCCCGGAGAACCCCCCCTGGAAAGCTATTGGGCTTGTTTTTGGCTAGTTTTGAGGAACGTTAGCAATTGGGCGGGTTTTGTTGTAAAAACTTGGCAACCCTGTCTGCATGCACGCTGGAATAAGTAGCCTAACGTTAGAAGAAAAAGATGAGTGTAAACGATCTTTGCCGGTGTTGTAAAAAAATAATTTAAGGATACACAGAGTACTTACCAACACCATCATCATTTCTGAGAGAAATAGTAAAGGGGAATGCATATACGAACAAGTTCTCCATTTAGGATTAGAACAAACTCAACCCAAGCGCCTTTAATGACGTGGATGATTACGTTAATGTTGATCATCTGTCCATCATCGTGTAAAGCCCGCCCTGACAATTTCATTGGTCCGAACAGTTTCTGTTCGGGCATAATTACTCCTCTACGGATCAAGTCCAGACCGAACTGCCCAAGTAAAAATGTTGTGGGCGGGGCTAAGTTCGGCTTGCATCCAGGCTAGAGATTAGCCATAGCTGTGCTTTAAATTAATTTCCTTAAATCTGCTTTACCACACAGATTTTACTTATTGAGGTTCCCCTGGAGGGAAAAGAAAAAAAGCGTAAGAAAGTACTTCTTGGGACCAAAATCCAGGCCGACAGGGACCGGGCGAAGTCAATTCTGGAGTATGTGGATGAAACCACGAAGCCCATATCCAATAACCAGGGCATAATAGGTTAGTGGTCGTTTGCTGGAGGTGTTTGGTTTCAGAAGCTCTTCATTCAGCTCTACGGCACAATAGCCATTACTGAGGCATATCCGATCTTTTCCGCAGGGAAGCGTGTCGTTCACATGAGGAAGTTCCGGTTGGATGGTGACCGTGATGGGAAGGAGGCCTCGTTATTTATTGTGCCAATTAATGTCAAAGGTAAGACTGAACACACTCTCATTGGTGCCCAGAATGTCATATGCAAAATAAAGTCAGTCAGTCAATGTATACACCGATCAGGCATAACATGATCCTAATATTGTGTTGGTCCCCCTTTTTTGACCACCAGACTTTTTACCTGCCACTTTTTTTTCTCCTCGACATTAAGCCTGTTCACATGCTTGTCCGGGTTTTGTGTGTGTGTGTGTGTGTGTGTGTGTGTGTTGTAAATATAATTCAGTGTTCAATCAGCTTTGACATATTTAAATCTGCATATCTTTGATATTTTTACCTTTTATAAAGGGCTTTTTTTCCCCATAATCTTATCTGTGCTTCAGCTTTCAGTTTATATTCTTAAATTTGATCTATAAATTAAAATAGAATAATAAGACACTGTAGGGCTGTTACCAATCAAATTAAATAATTAACATTGAAAAATTACAACTGCAATAAAAAATGTTATGAGATTGTTTTAAATATTTTTGAAATCTCAGCTTTAATCGCAGAAATAAATTACATTTTAAAATATATTCACATAGAAAACAAGTTATTTAAAATTGTAGTAATATTTAACAGTTTTTTACAGTATTTTTGATCCAATAAATACAGTCTTTAAGGAGTAATGATGCTGAAAATTCAGCTTTAATCATAGGAAAAAAATAAATGTAAAAATATATTCACATAGAAAACAAGTTATTTAAAAGTGTAGTAATATTTTACAGTTTTTACATTATTTTTAATCCAATAATGCAGCCTTAATGATAGCGTTTTAATGAGTGAGTCATTGAGTCGATTCGTTCAAACGGATGATTCATTCAAGAATGAGGCAGTTGTTTATGAATAGTTCATTGAATCTTTGATGCAAACGATTCATTCAAACGCTGAATCATTCAGTAACATTGATTTCTGAGAGGCTGCGCGAGCGTCAACAGCCCAACATTGTTACCGTCAGTTTATTATAGATTAGGCTATTATTATCCACTATCAATCGCCACTTACGCTAAATTAATGCAGAATCATTCTTGCATTTTGGTGATTCCTTAGTTTTTTGTTAATGTTTTAATCTGTCTAGTGAAATTCTCTTTCACTTGCCCCTTCAAAAATCCACTAGTCCCACAAACATTGTTCTTTAACTTGTAAGAATAGACATTTAAGTGCTGTCAAGTTATTAACGAAATCAATATAAGTAATAATAACTCTTACAATATACATTTAAAAATATATATTTTTATTTATTGATGTCCTGTGTCACAGACAGTCATACTGACTCAGATATAGCTTGTATGTGAATACATCACACACGGCTGTGTTGATGGCTGATTTAGTCACGTTCAGGAGCGGTTCAACAGAACTAAATTAATATTATTATTACTGGTAAAGTTACCGCGCACCGGATATTTTCTCACCGCTTCCCAACATGCACACACACACGACGCACACACATCTGTGCAAGTGTCGTTGTACTGTAGCCTACGTCAGCGTTGCATTATTATCCCATCTCACCAACAGTTTAATACTCGCACATCCAAACGTAGTCAGAGAAGGGCCTCATCTTCTTTCCAATCGCATGAACGTAGTCGCATCCTCTCAAACTGCCCAATTAATCACTCAATTCTCATTGGCTACCTGCCAATGTGGTAGGTAGATTGACAGTGTTACCCGCCAATTGCAAAATTCACCCGCATTTGGCGCGTGGTCGGGTGTTAAATTCAGGCCCTGTATCTGGCACCAAGATGTTAGCAGCAGATCCTTTAAGTCCTGTAAGTTGTGAGGTGTTTGTTCAGCACATCCCACAGATGCTCGATTGGATTGAGATCTGGGGAATTTGGAGGCCAAGTCAACGCCTCAAACCATTCCTGAAGCATTTCTGCTTTGTGGCGGCGCATTATCTGCTGAAAGAGCCACAGCCACAGGGAATACAGTTTCCATGAGAGGCTGGACATGGGCTCAACAATGCTGAGGTAGGTGCGACGTGTCAAAGTCACATCCACATGGGTTTCCCAGCAGAACATTGGCCAAAGATGCTCTGTGTATTCTGAGCCCTTTCTATCAGAACCAGCATTAACTTCTTGAGCAGTTTGAGCTCCAGTAGCTCGTCTGTTTGATTGGACCACAGGGGCATCAATGAGCCTCGGCCGCCCATGACCCTGTGGCCGCTTCTCCACTGGTCCTCCATGACCCTGTGGCCTGTTCTCCACTGGTCCTCCATGACCCTGTGGCCGCTTCTCCACTGGTCCTCCATGACCCTGTGGCCGCTTCTCCACTGGTCCTCCATGTCCCTGTGGCCGCTTCTCCACTGGTCCTCCATGTCCCTGTGGCCGCTTCTCCACTGGTCCTCCATGACCCTGTGGCCGCTTCTCCACTGGTCCTCCATGTCCCTGTGGCCGCTTCTCCACTGGTCCTCCATGTCCCTGTGGCCGCTTCTCCACTGGTCCTCCATGTCCCTGTGGCCGCTTCTCCACTGGTCCTCCATGTCCCTGTGGCCGCTTCTCCACTGCTCCTCCATGACCCTGTGGCCGGTTCTCCACTGCTCCTCCATGACCCTGTGGCCGCTTCTCCACTGGTCCTCCATGTCCCTGTGGCCGGTTCTCCTCTGGTCCTCCATGACCCTGTGGCCGCTTCTCCACTGGTCCTCCATGTCCCTGTGGCCGGTTCTCCTCTGGTCCTCCATGACCCTGTGGCCACTTCTCCACTGGTCCTCCATGACCCTGTGGCCGCTTCTCCACTGGTCCTCCATGACCCTGTGGCCGCTTCTTCACTGGTCCTTCATGACCCTGTGGCCGGTTCTCCACTGGTCCTCCATGTCCCTGTGGCCGGTTCTCCTCTGGTCCTCCATGACCCTGTGGCCGCTTCTCCACTGGTCCTCCATGACCCTGTGGCCGGTTCTCCACTGGTCCTCCATGACCCTGTGGCCGCTTCTCCACTGGTCCTCCATGACCCTGTGGCCGCTTCTCCACTGGTCCTTCATGACCCTGTGGCCGCTTCTCCACTGGTCCTCCATGACCCTGTGGCCGGTTCTCCACTGGTCCTCCATGACCCTGTGGCCGGTTCTCCACTGGTCCTCCATGACCCTGTGGCCGCTTCTCCACTGGTCCTCCATGACCCTGTGGCCGGTTCTCCACTGGTCCTCCATGACCCTGTGGCCGCTTCTCCACTGGTCCTCCATGACCCTGTGGCCGCTTCTCCACTGGTCCTCCATGACCCTGTGGCCGGTTCTCCACTGGTCCTCCATGACCCTGTGGCCGGTTCTCCTCTGGTCCTCCATGACCCTGTGGCCGGTTCTCCACTGGTCCTCCATGACCCTGTGGCCGGTTCTCCACTGGTCCTCCATGACCCTGTGGCCGCTTCTCCACTGGTCCTTCATGACCCTGTGGCCGGTTCTCCACTGGTCCTCCATGTCCCTGTGGCCGCTTCTCCACTGGTCCTCCATGACCCTGTGGCCGCTTCTCCACTGGTCCTCCATGACCCTGTGGCCGCTTCTCCACTGGTCCTTCATGACCCTGTGGCCGCTTCTCCACTGGTCCTCCATGACCCTGTGGCCGGTTCTCCACTGGTCCTCCATGACCCTGTGGCCGGTTCTCCACTGGTCCTCCATGACCCTGTGGCCGCTTCTCCACTGGTCCTCCATGACCCTGTGGCCGCTTCTCCACTGGTCCTCCATGACCCTGTGGCCGGTTCTCCACTGGTCCTTCATGAGCCTGTGGCCGGTTCTCCACTGGTCCTTCATGACCCTGTGGCCGGTTCTCCACTAGTCCTTCATGACCCTGTGGCCGGTTCTCCACTGGTCCTTCATGAGCCTGTGGCCGGTTCTCCACTGGTCCTTCATGACCCTGTGGCCGCTTCTCCACTGGTCCTCCATGACCCTGTGGCCGGTTCTCCACTGGTCCTTCATGACCCTGTGGCCGGGTTCTCCACTGGTCCTCCATGACCCTGTGGCCGGTTCTCCACTGGTCCTCCATGACCCTGTGGCCGCTTCTCCACTGGTCCTCCATGACCCTGTGGCCGCTTCTCCACTGGTCCTCCATGACCCTGTGGCCGCTTCTCCACTGGTCCTCCATGACCCTGTGGCCGGTTCTCCACTGGTCCTTCATGACCCTGTGGCCGCTTCTCCACTGGTCCTCCATGACCCTGTGGCCGGTTCTTCACTGGTCCTTCATGACCCTGTGGCCGGTTCTCCACTGGTCCTTCCTCTGAGCACTTTTGATAGAGACTGACCACTGCAGACCGAGAACACCCCACAAGAGCTGCAGTTTTGGAGATGCTCTGACCCAGTCGTCTAGCCGTCACAATCTAGCCCAAACTCGCTCAAATCCTTACGCTTGCCCATTTTTCCTGCTTCTAACACATCAACTTTGAGGACAAAATGTTCACTTGCTGCCTAATATATCCCACCCACTAACAGGAGATGAAGAGATCATCAGTGTTATTCACTTCATACTGTATAATTATTCATAATGTTATGCCTGATCGGTGTATATATATATGGAATGATTATAGGAAGTTCAAAAGAACAGCATTTATTTAACATAAAAGTCTTGACTGTCAATTTTGATCAATTTAATGGGTCCTTGCTGAATAATACTGACTGTATGAGTTTCATAAAGACGTAGAGTGTATTAATATCACAAAGCAGTGAATATGGTCTGTATTCCAATGTAGAAAACAGCAAGTCTGTTTATCACCCTGGGAGCCCCAGTTTCTTCTGCCTTCAGGATATCATGCGTGTCTGTAGTGAAACCAGTGCCCATTTCTCCTCCACCACCTCAAAGATGCTACTCGCTCTGGACAAGTGAGTGTGAACATCATCACTTGCATGAAAATCATACAAATGTTAGAGTCTTGTTATGATAGTATAAAGACCTTTTTCTTGTCCTCCATTGGCCTATTTAAAGGCTTGTGTTTATCAGAGGTGGACAGTAATGAAGTATATTTACTTGAGTACTGTACTTAAAGGGTTACTTCACCCAAAAATGAAAATTCTGTCATTAATTCCTCACCCTCATGTCGTTGGACACCCGTCAGACCTCCGTTCATCTTCAGAACACAAATGAAGATATTTTAGTGTAAATCTGATGGCTCTGAAAGGCCTCCATTGGCACAATGGCACTTTACACTCTCAAGACCCTTAAAAGACACTAAAGACGTCGTTACAAAGTCCATCTCACTACAATGGTTCTAAAATAACTTTATGAATCGGCGAGAATAGTTTTTGTGCGCAAAAAAACCCTAAATAACGACTTATATCATGATGACTGATTTCAAAACACGGCCTCATGAAGCTTCGAAGCGTTATGAATTAGCGAGTCGAATCATGATTCGGATCTCGTGTCAAACTGCTGAAATTTGGCGATTCAAACCACTGAGTCGACTCACTGATTCATAACGATTCGAAGCTTCATGAGGCCGTGTTTTGAAATCGTCATCACTATATAAGTCGTTATTTAGGTTTTTTTTGGCGCGCACAAACTATTGTCGCCGATTCATAAAGTTATTTTAGAACCACTGTAGTGAGATGGACTTTGTAATGACGTCTTTAGTGTCTTGAGAGTGTAAAGTGCATTGTGCCAATGGAGGCCTTTCAGAGCCATCAGATTTCAACTAAAATATCTTCATTTGTGTTCAGTCAGAGATGGCTCTGAAAGGCCTCCATTGGCACAATGGCACTTTACACTCTCAAGACCCTTAAAAGGCACTAAAGACGACGTTACAAAGTCCATCTCACTACAGTGGTTCTAAAATAACTTAATGAATCGCCGATAATAGTTTTTGTGCGCAAAAAAACCCTAAATAACGACTTACATAGTGATGACGATTTCAAAACACGGCATCATGAAGCTTCGAAGCGTTATGAATCAGTGAGTCGACTCAGTGGTTTGAATCGCCAAATTTCAGCAGTTTGACAGGCGATCCGAATCATGATTCGACTCACTGATTCATAACGCTTCGAAGCTTCATGAGGCCGTGTTTTGAAGTCGTCATCACTATGTAAGTCATTATTTAGGGTTTTTTTTGCGCACAAAAACTATTCTCGCCGAATCATAAAGTTATTTTAGAACCACTGTAGTGAGATGGACTTTGTAATGACGTCTTTAGTGCCTTTTAAGGGTCTTGAGAGTGTAAAGTGCATTGTGCCAATGGAGGCCTTTCAGAGATATCAGATTTCAACTAAAATATCTTCATTTGTGTCTGAAGATGAACGGAGGTCTGACGGGTGTCCAACGACATGAGGGGAAAAATTAATGACAGAATTTTCATTTTTGGGTGAACTAACCCTTTAAGTATTTAAATTAGTTCAATGTGGTCGTATGCTAGCATGTCGGATGGAGCATCACTGACTGGCTTAAACCACCGTGCATTTATACAACAATGCAACAATAATAAAATAATGCATTGACATAAAAAAGGAAATTTACTTTTGATACTTAAGTACTTTTAAAAGCAAGTACTTCTGTACTTTTACTTAAGTAAAAATAGTTTTTAACAACTTTCACTTGTAACAGAGTAATATTTGACCAGTAGTACTTTTACTTTCACTCGAGTAATGGAGTTGTGTACTTTGACTCCACCTCTGGTGTTTATTGCTTTGATGAGGTTAGCGGTCACTGTTTATTTCAGGTGGTTAGCAGAGCAGCATGCAGTGCCTCATGCCATTCCTGCACTTTTCCGGCCGGCTCCGGTTGACCGTGTGAAGACGAACGTGAGCAACCCGGCCTATGCCGTGGAGAGCAAGCCGACCGACGGCCCGATGGGCTACACCGCTCTGGAGATCAAGAGCAGGATGATGTCCCTGGAGAAAGCCGACCTGTGCATCGAGAACCCGCTCTATGGGTCAGATCTGCAGTACACTAACAGAGTGAGGATTTCTTTCATGATCATAACCAGAATAATTAGCATTCACAGACCATACTGATAATTAAACAGACCCCTAGTAAACACTACCCTACAAACACTACAAAAACTTGGGGTTAGTAGTGATATTTATAATGTTACAAATGTTTCTTTATCATATAAATTGTTTTCAACACTGATAATAATCGTAAATGTTTGTTGAGCATCAAATTATCATATTAGAGTGATTTGTGAAGGATCATGTGACACTGAAGACTGGAGTAATGATGATAAATGCAGCTTTGATGATAGATTTTATTTTTTTTAAATTGTAATATTTAACAGTTTTTACTGTATTTTTTATCCAATAAATGCAGCCTTTAGGAGTAATGATATTGAAAATTCAACTTTAATCATAGGAAAAAAATAATTTTTAAATATATTCACATAGAAAACAAGTTATTTAAAAGTGTAATAATATTTAACAGCTTTTACAGTATTGTTGATCCAATAAATGCAGCTTTTAGGAGTAATGATGCTGAAAATTCAGCTTTAATCTCAGAAATAAATCACATTTTAAAATATATTCACATAGAATACAAGTTATCTATCATTGTAATAATATTTAACAGTTTTTACAGTATTTTTGATCCAATAAATGCAGCTTTTAGGAGTAATGATACAGAAAATTCAGCTTTAATCACAGAAATAAATTACATTTTAAAATATATTCACATTTAAAAAAAGGTAATTAAAATTGTAGTAATATTTAACAGTTTTTACAGTATTTTTAATCCAATAAATGCAGCCTTTAAGGAGTATTGATGCTAAAATTGAGCTTTAATCACAGGATTTTTTTTTTCTCATAGAAAACAAGTTATTTAAAATTGTAATAATATTTAACATTTTTTACTGTATTTTTTGATCCAATACATGTAGCCTTTAGGAGTAATGATGCTGAAAATTGAGCTTTAATCACAGAAATAAATTACATTTTAAAATATATTCACATATGATGATACTGAAAATTCAACTTTAATCATAGGAAAAAAATATTTTTTAAATATATTCACATAGAAAACCAGTTATTTAAAATTGTAATAATATTTAACAGTTTTTACTGTATTTTTGAACCAATAAATGTAGATTTTTGGAGTAATTATACTGAAATTCAGCTTTAATCATAGGAAAAAAATGCATTTTAAAATATATTCATGTAGAAAACAAGTTATTTAAAAGTGTACTATTATTTAACAGTTTTTCACAGTTTCTATGACCCAATAAATGCAGCCTTTAGGAGTAATGATGCTGAAAATTCAGCTTTAATCTCAGAAATAAATTACATTTTAACATATATTCACATTGAGAACAAGTTATTTAAAAGTGTAATATTTAACAGCTTTTACAGTATTTTTGATCCAATAAATGCAGCCTTTAAGAGTAATGATGCTGAAAATTCAGCTTTAATCACAGGAAAAAATATATTAAAAAAAATATTTTGACATAGAAAACCAGTTATTTAAAATTGTAATAATATTTAACAGTTTTTACAGTATTTTTTTAATCCAATAAATACAGTCTTTAAGAAGTAATAATGCTGAAAATTCTGCTTTAATCATAGGAAAATAACAAATATCAAAATATTTTCACATAGAAAACAAGTTATTTAAAAGTGTAATAATATTAACAGTTTTTACAGTATTTTTAATCCAATAATGCAGCCTTAATGAGCATGAGACCAAAAACATTAAAATAACCAAACTTTCGATTATTATTCATGTTGTCGCTAAGAAATTATACTCATTAGTTGTTTGTCATGTTCAACACCTTTTTAATTGATATCTTGAATGCATAACAAGATTTGAAGGGAAGTATTTATCTATTAAACTCTTGCATTAAGGTGGACAAAGTCATCATCAACCCTTACTTTGGCTTGGGAGCGCCAGATTATTCCAAAATCCAGATTCCAAAAAGAGAGGGCACAGTATGGCAGCACAGTATGACCAGCGTCACAGAAGACAAGTCAGTATATTTTACGCTTACTCTGCTGATGTTCTGTGTATTACATTATTAGGCTGCTAATAATCAGACTTTATAATCAGCTAACCTTTCGATAGTCATGTTCCTACTGACTATAAGGGCGTTTTCACACCTGAAAGTCCGCACCAAGGTCCGAACCGAAGTTCATGTTTTGATACATTTGATACTTTCGGTTAGTTTTGGTTTGGTTTCACATTGCAATCATGCGAGCGCACTAAAGAACTGAACATCACACACTTGTGTCCACTCGTCATCTTCTATGTGGGCGGCATCTGGACATTGATTGGTTTGTAAACGGATGTGCGTCTGACGCGTCTTTGACGAGAGTGAATGAACGGACGCATATCGTTGCCACTAGTGAACAGTGAAGCATTGCTTCACTATTTTCATTACGTTTAAAAGTGGACATTTCAAGCTTTATATTCACATATTTCTCATGTTTGTGAGACGAGTAGCTGCTGAGTTTCGGTTTATTTGAGACGCTCCAGTTCATGTGCAAAGCATGTGATCGCTCCCGTGATTATTGTCTGCTATAGACTATTTGCTTCTTATTTATTAAATCCATGCAATTATCTGATAAAACATTGATTAAAATTAAGATACAATGTATACAAAACGAAATTCACATTAAAGAAAGGCTTTCTAAACAAAATCATACAAAATTTCGTTCAAAATCATTTCTGACCTTCTGACATATTGCGCATGTTTTCACTTTTCATAATCAATGTAGCCGAGATTAAATTTAAAAATAACATTATAATATTTAAAAATAAACAGGAACTTCCTGTAAATGCTCTGAAAGCCCGAACCATACAGAAAATGCTTTCACACTAGAAACGAACCGAACCTTTGTTCAGTTTGATCCGGACCAAGACGACCTCTTTTCTCAGGACCAAATTTCATCTGTTTGGTCCGGACCATTAGAGGTTTCACACCTGTAATATTGATTCGGACCAAACTGAAAAGTCTGAAAATCCAGACCAAACAAGTTAGGTGTGAAAGCGCCCTAAGTAACTTTGCAAGTACTAACTACTAACTACTAACCCTAACCTAACTCTGTTAAAATAAAGTGTGTGTGGAAAATAAAGTGTCAAAACTCTGTGTCCTGTAGAGAGCGGCAGTGGGTGGATGACTTCCCTCTGCACCGCAGTGCCTGTGAAGGAGACTCTGAGCTTCTGTCCAAACTGCTGGACAGCGGCTTCTCGGTCAAACAGCTGGACAGTGACCACTGGGCACCCATTCATTATGCATGCTGGTATATACATCAACTTCCTTTTTCTTTAAAGGGGTCATAACACAGTTTCTGCCAGTCTCATGTTAGTCTTGAGTATCTATAGAGTAGTGTTGATCCTTCATATCTCCCAAGAGTCTTTAGTTTATCATATTTATAAAAGACAGATTCACTGTCAGAAAACAGCCGAGTCCGTGGAGGCGTGCAGTGGGCGGAGCTAAACACACACACACACACACATCATGGCATTATCCCTGGATAACTTTTGATTCGCTATACGTTGGTGTTGTTCACATTATATGCACTTACACGCCGATTGCCAACAAAACACACACATTTGATCAGTTTCACTCACCGCTTGCGGTTTCCACTCATGACCGGGAACAAACACACACACTTGCAGAACTCCGGAAACACAAACTGCATCCACTGTTCCCTTAACACTGGGTTGTTTGTCCCGCCCTTATGACATCATACATACTCTGAAAAAAACTTTCCGAAACTTGTTTGAATCCTGAAGGAGTGTATTCGGCACAGAAATACTCCGTCATACGTCCAACTCAGAATGCATGAAGTAGCATTAGACCCCCCTTTAAAGGATTAGTTCACTTTTAAATAAACTTTTGCTGATCATTTACTCACCCCCATGTCATCCAAGATGTCCATGTCTTTCTTTCTGCAGTCGAAAAGAAATTAAGGTTTTGGATGAAAACATTCCAGGGGTTTTCTCCATATAATGGACTTCAATGGGCTCCAAACGGTTCAAGGTCCAAATGACAGTTTCAGTGCAGCTTCAAAGGGCTTTAAACCATACCAGACGATGAATAAGGGTCTTATCTAGACAAACCATCAGTTTCTGTGAGAAACCCAGCAGTATTTATTCTATTATTTTCCTTCTTAACAGACGAGCGGGATCGTCTCTGAGCTCAGCCATAACTTCCGCTAAGTGAGGTCAAATATGATCGTGGTCATAGATGTATCGATCGTAGATGCTCACGAGATGATCACGTTCGTCTGATAAGAGGTAAAATAATAGCATAAATACTGCTGGGTTTCTCTCAGAAACTGATGGTTTGTCTAGATCAGACCCTTATTCATCATCCGGTGTCGTTTAAAGCCCTTTGAAGCTGCACTGAAACTGTCATTTGAACCGTTTGGAGCCCATTGAAGTCCATTATATGGAGGAAAACCCTGGACTGTTTTCATCCAAAACCTTAATTTCTTTTCGACTGCAGAAAGAAAGACATGGACATCTTGGATGACATGAGGGGGAGTAAATTATCAGCAAAAGTTTATTTAAAAGTGAACTAATCCTTTAAATGGCTTTAAAGCAGTGTTTGTTTAGGTTTCCTTATTCCATAGACCAGGGGCCTGTTCCATGATGGGAGTTTAACAAACTCAGGGTTACAGGATTAGTTTCGAGTTGACAAAACCAAACCAATCTATTCAGGCTTTGTTGGTCCCATGATGCTGATCATCAGCTTTCTCTGTCAACTCAGACTTTGATCCTGAGTTTAGCTGTGACATCAGCAGTGAACAGCCAATCACACGCTGTGGATCAGTGGAACTGAGATTCACTTCACTCTTCTGCAGAATATTACACAATTTAAAAATATTACGAATTTAAACAAATTTACACAGAAAGAAGAAAAGAGCTGTCTATAAAAGAGGACAACTTAAAGAAAAATCTTACTACATCAATTCAATTCAATTCAATTCAAATTTATTTGTATAGCGCTTTTCACAATACACATTGTTTCAAAGCAGCTTCACAGAAAGTGCATTTCATAAATGTACATTGAAAAATGTTAGAAAAGAGAATGTTAAAGAAAAAAATGTTAGGATAAGTTAATCAATCATGTATTATTTTAGGCCATAACAACGCTGGCGTTGAGTCGTCTCTTCACAGGCGTCGAGTCGTCTCATCACAGGGGCATCTGAAGTCTCCATCAGAGGCTGGATACAAACTGGAGCTGACGAACTAGTTACCTCGGGACTAGTGTCCCGAGATAACAACAGAAAAGCAGATGGGAAATAATTAGCATAGCTGCTGTTCAGAATACTAATGCTTTTGATCCGATTTAACTGTAGTATAAAACTTATTTATAATGTGAATGCTTGGCTAAAGAGATGCGTCTTTAATCTAGTTTTAAACTCGGACAGCGAGTCTGAACCTCGAACAATATCCGGAAGACTATTCCAGAGTTTAGGAGCTAAATGTGAAAATGCCCTCCCTCCTTTAGTGGACTTAGATATCCTAGGAATGACCAGAAGCCTCGAGTTTAGTGATCTTAAAGAGCGCGATGGATTGTAGGGCGATAAAAGATCCGTTAAATACACTGGAGCTAAACCATTTAGGGCTTTATAGGTCAGTAGCAATACTTTGTAATTGATACGGAACTTAATAGGTAACCAGTGTAGAGATGATAAAATTGGTGTCATATGATCATATTTTCTTGACCTAGTAAGAACTCTAGCAGCTGCGTTTTGGACTAACTGTAGCTTGTTTATCGATGATGCAGGGCAACCAGCTAATAGAGCATTACAGTAATCTAGTCTCGAGGTCATGAATGCATGAACTAACTTTTCTGCATCAGAAATTGATAGCATGTTACGTAGCTTGGCAATGTTTCTAAGGTGGAAAAATGCCGTTCTTGTAACATATGAAATATGATTTTCGAAAGACAAGTTGCGGTCTAATATAACACCCAGGTCTCTTACTGTAGTGGATAAAGCGACAGGACATCCTTCCAAGTTAAAGTTGTATTGTGAGAGGTTTTGTGGGCAATTTTTTGGACCAATAAGTAACACCTCCGTTTTATCTGAATTTAATAGCAGAAAATTACATGTCATCCAGTGTTTAATATCATCAACACACGCTGTCAGTTTAGATAATTTAGCGTTTTCATCTGGTCGTGATGAAATATATAATTGAGTGTCATCAGCATAACAGTGGAAATTAATTCCATGTTTTCTTATAATATTACCAAGTGGCAGCATATATATTGAGAATAGCAAGGCAAGTAAAAGTTATAAAGTTAGATTAGTTGATATATAGAGAGAATTGAACATTTAAGCGCACATGTAGTAATTTTTATATCTTTATTTGTTGATTTTAAAGCTTATTTGTATGACCTTTATATAGGCTATTTATATTAATTTTAACTAAGTCCTATTAATGATTGATTAACTAAAATTATACATGTGTAATTGATTAAGGGTACAAAAATTACATAAATGATATCAAAATAATTCAAAATTAATATATATTATAAATAAGCATTGTTAAAAGCCAGAGGCTTAAGTCTTTAATAGCCATTTGCTATGTAGTGACCTTTAATTTGGAGTAGAAAAAGGGGGAGTGGCTTTATTGCATCAGAGGCGTGTCACTTTGCTCACAGCTGATTGGTCTAATTTCAGTTTGAGATCTCTTATCCAGAACATAACCTGTCTTGGAGCAGGTTAGCCGTGGAGCGTAAGTTACTATGGAGATGAACACAGCTAAAACCCAAACCACTTTAATGGTACCTAAAATCCAGGATTGGCACAAACTAAGCTTGAACATATCTGGCTAGCCAGCTAAACCGGCTTCATGGTACAGGCCCCAGGACACACGGAGTCATCATGAGTTTATATCTGTCTAGATCACTTTTCCCGTCATCTCCACTTTAATCGATTGAATGCCACATCAATATGCTTTTCCTCTGACCGCAGGCATGGAAAGGTGGAGGCCACCAAGCTTCTGTTAGAGAAAGGGAACTGCAACCCCAATCTGCTGAATGGGCAGCTGAGCTCTCCTTTGCACTTCGCAGCCGTTGGAGGTCATTCAGAAATTGTGCAGATCCTCCTGCAGCACCCGGAGATTGACAGAGTGAGGAATAAAGTCTTTTCCCTTTTTTTTTTTTTACGTTCCTCTGCCTTCACTCTCATGTAAGATTCATCTTTAAAAACTAGGGCTGTCAAAAGATTAATCGCGATTAATCGCATCCAAAATAAAAGTTTGTGTTTACATAATATATGTGTGTGTACTCTGTTAATTATTATTTATATATAAATACACACACAAGCATGTATATATTTAAGAAATATTTGCATGTATATACTGTATATACATTTATATAATCTATATAAATATAAATGTTATATATATAAAAATAATATTTTTTCTTAAATATATACATGCTTGTGTGTGTATTTATATATAAATAATAATTAACAGAGTACACACACATATATTATGTAAACACAAACTTTTATTTTGGATGCGATTAATCTTTTGACAGCCCTATTAAAAACACTTTTTATTTAATAACAAATCTCAAAATTATGATTGTGTTGCTTAAATAATGTTGTGATGCTTAAATTCACTTGTAACATTTAAAACAAATGCTATTCGTTTATTTTATCTTTTAATTGTTTAGATTATATAGTAAAGAATGTTTACATATTTGCAGAGATTTTGTAAAAAGAGAAACGTAAGAAAAGTGTGTGTGTGTGTATATATATATATCTATCAGGGCTCGACATTAACGCTTGTCCGGGACAAGTGGATTTTTTGAAGCGGCAAGTGAAAAACAATTTTACTTGCCCGACGGACAAGTATCCTGGTTAAAACGTCAAAACAAAAAATAACTAGGGAATCACCAAAGTGCAATAATGATTCTGCATTCAGTTCGTGTAAGTGGAGATGGACAGTGGATAATAATATAAAAGGAACTGACGTTAATAAGGTTGTGCTATTGAGGCTCGCGCCGCCTCTCGAGGAGAAAATCGAAAACAGATGAGCGCCGCTCATACACAGAAACTCAGTTAACATACAGTTAAAATTGTGCAGTTTTTATATTTATAACATATGATACAGTTAAGCAACATCACACTATCAAGAGTGTTGTTTTCCTGAATACCATCACAACTGAAAATGACTGATTTCATACGCCAGTTCTATAAACAATTAATTAACATTAAGTCACTTACATTTTAGAAGCAATATGGACTGTTTTTGTTCTATTTCAGCAGCGAAAATAGTTCCAAACAAAGATCACAGCAGAACCATAACACATCTCACAGCAACAGTGTGTGTTTCTGAATGATTCAGCGTTTGAATGAATCGACTCAATGACTCGCTCATTAAGACGGTTACATGCTGCACCTACTGGTGGTTTAGTTTCATCTTTCCAACATTTCTTATTTGTATATTCAAAAATATTTAAAATAATCTCATAACATTATTTAATGCAGTTGTAATTTTTCAGTGTAAATGATTTAATTTGATTGGTAACAGCCTATAGTGTCTTATTCTAATTCAATTTATTGATCAAATTTAAGAATATAAAAGGAAAGCCGAAGCATAGCCTATATTTAATAAGATTATAAAAAAATGCCCTTTATAAAAAGTTACAAATATGACAAATATGCATATTTAAATATGTCAAAGCTGATTAAACACTGGTGAGAATATTGCTTCAGAATAGATTATATTTACCAAAAAAATCCGGACAAGTAAATGTTTTACTGTGAATGACCGATTGACTTGTCCGAAGGACAAGCGTGTGAACAGGCTTAATGTCGAGCCCTGTATATATATAATTATTATATTTAATTATTTTAATATATATATATATACACACACAATAAATAAATTAATAAATACATAATTTACTGAATAAATAAATACAAATATCATTATTTATTTATATTATATATATATATATATAATAAATAAATACATATATATATATATATATATATATATATATATATATATATATATATATATATATATATATATATATATATATATATATATATATATATATATATAAAATAAATATATATATAATAAATAAATAATGATATTTGTATTTATTTATTCAGTAAATTATGTATTTATTAATTTATTTATTGTGTGTGTATATATATATTAACATAATTAAATATAATAATTTATTAAAGGTTTTTAAAGTTTCTCCAATAATACAAAATATATATACTATTGAATAAAATATATTTTAAAAAACAAAAAATTACAAAAAATATATAATCTTGTTTATTTAGACTAAATAGTGTTGCTTTGCAAATATATTTTGTAAAAATAATTTTTTTATTATTTATATTACAATATAAATTATTTTTTAATTACTTTTAAATTACTAAACATATTTAAAAAAATTATATATAATACATATATATTCACACAATAAATATTTTTTTTTAAAAGAAATGTAAAGGTTCTCTAATAAAAACATATATACACACACACACACACACACAGGTTTGTTTTGCTATCTATGTGAGGACATTCCATAGGCGTAATGGTTTTTATACTGTACAAACTGTACATGCTATCCCTCTACACTACCCCTAAACCTACACACACACACACACACACACACACACACACACACACACACACACACACACACACACACACACACACACACACACACACACACACACACTACCCCTAAACCTACACACACACACACACACACACACACACACTACTCCTACCCCTAAACCTACACACACTCACACACACACACACACACACACACACACACACACACACACACACACACACACACACACACACACACACACACACACACACACACACACACACACACACACTACCCCTACCCCTAAACCTACACACACACACACTACCCCTACCCCTAAACCTACACACACACACACACACACTACCCCTACCCCTAAACCTACATATTAGGTTTAATATTAGGTATAACCTACGTACTTTCTATCCCCCTACACTGCCCCTGCCCCTAAACCTACCCATCACACACACACACACACACACACACACACACACACACACACACACACACACACACACACACACACACACACACTGCCCCTACCCATCACAGGAAACTGCACAGTTTACTTTCTGTGAAAAAAACCTAATTATGTGATGTATAAGCATTTTGAAAAGTGAGGACATGGGGAACGTCCTCATATTTCACCCTCTTTTTGTAATACCCATGTCATTATACACATTTGTGTCCTGATATTTCACAAAAACAAACACACACACACAATCTACCCCTACCCCTAAACCTACACACACACACACACACACACACACACACACTACTCTTACCCATCACACACACACACACAATCTACCCTTACCCATCACACACACACAACATTACTATTTGTGTGATTTCATCGTGATTCTGTCTCTTGTCATTGTAAGCACATTGAGGA
This sequence comes from Gobio occitaniae, assembly GCA_033150135.1. NCBI lineage: Eukaryota > Metazoa > Chordata > Actinopteri > Cypriniformes > Gobionidae > Gobio > Gobio occitaniae. Next base: position 119,575 of record JARQWZ010002160.1, on the reverse strand, counting down.
CCAGCAGAAACGATCCCCGCTTCAACTGTGTGAAGAGAACAAGCAGAACAACTGGGAGGAGACGGTGAAACTCCTTCAGCAGGCCAGCAATAAACCAGTGAGTGTGAAACTCTGCGGTCTTTACACACACAGCTGTCGTCAGCGGTGCGATGTGGAGTCCTGCAGACATTGAGCGCCATGTTTTGGTTGGTTTCAGTACGAGAAGGTGAGAATCTATCGCATGGATGGATCGTACCGGTCCGTGGAACTGAAGCATGGGAACAACACGACGGTGCAGCAGATCATGGAGGGCATGAGGCTTTCCCAGGAGACACAGCAGTACTTCACCATCTGGATCTGCTCAGAGAACCTCAGTGAGACACCTGACAGCTCCTAGCAAACCCGTGTAAAGGCCTTTGCACACAATTCGCATGCAAAATTTTCGCACGTCAAAAAATAAATTCGACTTCACGTTATGTCAATCACGCTTGCCTCCGAAGCTTTCGTCCGTCAAAAAAAAAATTTGGAACAGGTTCGATTTTCTGCATTTTTCGCATCCGTTTTTCCTGTTTTTTACTGCTGGCAATGCTGGTGAATGAATCGCCAGTGCTCAGATACCTACAATTATATAGCCTCCTGGGACCAGAGGTGGACAGTAACGAAGTATATTTACTTGAGTACTGTACTTAAGTACACTTTTTGAGTATCTGTACTTTACTGAAGTATTATTTTTTAGGGAAACTTTAACTTCACTACATTTGAAAGACAAATATCGTACTTTTTACTCCACTACATTTCTATCAAGGTCCTCGAAGTCAAAAGTCATTTCTGTAGCAGCTTTGCAAGTCAGTGGATGATTTTTTTTCTTCTTTAAATGTTTTTTTTTTTGCAAAATGTAAATGTCTGGGAGAAAGAGAAGCATAGACATATGGATGAATCTGAAAAAGCATGATGAAAGAGCTCAGTTCAGTCTTTTTTTTGTGCCTCTGAGATGCCAGAGTTAGAGTACTGAATAGAGCTTTCTTTTGTGTTTTATTCGCACTTAAACAGACCAAGTGAATGTAAACAGTTGGGGGAATATCGGATGTGTATCAGTGTGTAGGATTTGTGGATTCTAAGTACTTTTAAGTATTTAAATTAGTTCAATGTGGTCGTATGCTAGCATGTCGGATGGAGCATCACTGACTGGCTTAACCACCGTGCATTTATACAACAATGCAACAATAATAAAATAATGCCTTGACATAAAAAAGAAATTTACTTTGATACTTAAGTACTTTTAAAAGCAAGTACTTCTGTATTTTTACTTAAGTAAAAATAGTTTTTAACAACTTTCACTTGTAACAGAGTAATATTTGACCAGTAGTACTTTTACTTTCACTCGAGTAATGGAGTTGTGTACTTTGTCCACCTCTGCCTGGGACCCACGAATAGACTTTTGTCCACTTTAGTGTACATTATATTTTAGGGAATTTCTCTGACATCATACATGTCACATGTCACAGTCTGGATGTCCTGTAAAGAGCACATTCGGGGCTTTGCAGAGATAATAAATGTTTGGAGGTTTCACCAGGACAACAACTTCTTCTTGTTCTTTAAAAACGGCTGACATTAATATTTAGCACTCTAAATATGATAATATTTTTTTAATTATAATTTAAATCTGATTAATTTCAAATAGTTTGTTATAAATCAACGTCTCAGGAAAAATGTTATGGGGTTTCTGATCAAAATATGACTTTCTGTTACAAAACAGGGCATTGATTTCATAAATGTCCACTGTAGAGACGCCAATCATGTTTATCAGGCATTCTGGAGACATAACAAGTGAATTGGAAAAGAAATTACATATCAATATTCTTATGAAATTTTAGATATTATTATGAAAATGTTGCCAGTTATTATTCCCATTATTACACTTCTATTTTCATTACATGTTGCACCAATAACACATTAATGTGCAAATTAGATGCAGCGTATAGATACATTGTATTGGATGGGAAAATCCAAGTATGGTCATTTTACTCTCATATTTCATAACGTAAAATAGTATATCAATGCATTCCATTATATCTTTCATAACATAGTTCAGAATCATCTTTAAAAAAAGTTTGTTTAAAAAAAATCCTGAAACCTAAAAATGTATTGGTGAATTAAAAATAAATCCCATTGTTTTTACATATACATGCAATTTCATGTCATTTTATTTTTTAAACAACTCAGTCCTGGTGTCAAATACAGAGGACATATCATAACATATGAATAAAATATCATTTTTCAAAAATGTTTTTTTCCATTTGTTTCTTATGCTCTAAACAATGTAATGACATGAAAAAATGACTTTTTTTTCTGGGTCCCAGGAGGATAGACAAATATTATTGTATCAAAAATACTACAAATATTATATCACAGCTATAATTATAGCACACCTAGTCCCTGTAAACCGTGTGTGTGTGAGTGTGTGTGTCGGATCCCTTAGACATACTGCCAGTCTCTGTTCAGGATCAATTGAATCACGGAAATTGGTAGTTTCGCTAACAAAGCATCAAACTGAGCCACTGACAGTCTAAAGTAAACTTTGAATCGGCCTGGATAATCCCGCAGCTCCTTGATAAGGAGGTGGAACTCTTCTTTCTTTCTACGCAATCGCAGGAGTGGATGGACCCAATATTTCCCTTTTCTCTTTTTAAGAAGAGAGAGGACAAAGAAATCATCCTCACTACTTGAAGACGGCATTTTGTATTGTTTTGCGTTTTTTTTCCCCGTAACGCATTCATTAATACGCATCGGACTCAGTGTGCAAAGGCCTCTGAGCGTGACTAATTTTTCGGATCACGAATACGAAAAAACGCATGCGAAAATTTCGGACTCAGTGTGCAAAGGCCTTAAAGGGTTAGTTCACCCAAAAATGAAAATTCTGTCATTAATTACTCACCCTCATGTCGTTCGACACCCGTCAGACCTCCGTTCATCTTCTGAACACAAATTAAGATATTTTAGTTGAAATCTGATGGCTCTGAAAGGTCTCCAATGGCACTTTACATTCTCAAGACCCTTAAAAGGCACTAAAGACGTCGATACAAAGTCCATCTCACTACAGTGGTTCTACAATAACTTTATGAATCGGCGAGAATAGTTTTTGTGCGCAAAAAAACCCTAAATAACGACTTATATAGTGATGACGATTTCAAAACACGGCCTCATGAAGCTTCGAAGCGTTATGAATCAGTGATCGAATCATGATTCGGATCGCGTGTCAAACTGCCAAACTGCTGAAATTTGGCGATTCAAACCACTGAGTCGACTCACTGATTCATAACGCTTCGAAGCTTCATGACGCCGTGTTTTGAAATCGTCAAAATCGAGGGTAAGTAATTAATGACAGAATTTTCTTTTTTGGGTGAACTAACCCTTTAACGCTTCTGTCCATCACATCCCTCTTTTCCTCTGTGGTGTTGTTTAGGTCTACAGCTGAAGCCGTACCACAAGCCCTTGCAGCACTTACGGATCTGGAGCGAGATCGTGACCGATCTCACCGCTCTGGATCCCCAACGGGAAACCCCACAGCTCTTCCTGCGCAGAGATGTTCGCCTGCCCTTAGAGATAGAGAAGAAGGTTTCTGCCACACCAATCTTTTATTGTGTTCCCTTCAATTTATTCCTTAACCCTCTGGGGCTCATTTCTGACCCGAATTTTTTAAAATAATTTTTTTTTAGCTTCATCGGAATGGTCCGAAACTTGGTGACTTTATTGGTACTTGGTATATGAACACCCCAAAAAATTGGGGACAGGATTTGAAAAGTCACCAAGTTTCGGACCATTCCGATGAAGCTGCGATTTTTAATTTTTTTTTATAAAACGCAAGATCCACTATAGTGATAAAAATTTGCTATTGCGTGATAAAAATGCTCAATGTGTCCACCGGATGGCACCGATCTCATTAAAAAAAAATATTTTTATGTGGCCTAGGCTTGACTTTAAAATTAAATACAGCTTTAATAAAAAATTTAAATAAATTATATATATATACATTTTTTATAATATTCAATGGGAAAAAATGGGTCAGAATTATTGCATAAATATTAATTATAAATCATAAAATTATCTCAAAACACCAAGAAAGAAAAGAAAAAATATTATTGGACAAAATATATTTCATTGATTTTACTCATTGATCAGTGGTTTTCAGTTCCTCACAGTGGCAACTAGGCCTGTCACGATAACAAATTTTGCTGGACGATAAATTGGCCAAGAAATTATTGCGATAAACGATAATATTGTCCTTCTGAGACCATTTTCATCTAAAATAATGATAATGGCATAATAATGCAGGTACACCTTTTCAAAGATCAATCAACTTTTATTTCTAAAGACTATTTAACACTGAAAATGGAAAACATTTTTAAATATCCACAATAAATGAACAAAACAACCAAAAACAATAAAAGCAATGGACTCTCAGTCTATTAACAAAAAATGCACTTGAATAAATACCAAAAACAATAAATAAAATGGATGAAAACTGCAACGGATGATTGTGTTTTCGGTGCATATTAAGGGTGGCACGGTTCACAAAACCCATGGTTTGTATCACGGTTATCGGCTCACGGTTTTCGGTTCTGTACGGTTGTTGTTGTTGTTTTTTCTTTTAATTGTTAACACTCCAGAAATGTACTTCAGCATATGATATATAGCTTAATTATCAACAATTAAGGATACAGTATTAAAAAATGTGTTATATCATGCAGGCACGTGCAGAGGGGGGGGCTTTGGTTGCTCGAGCCCCTGCCCTTTTTCAAAATGAATCAAAAGTGCCCCTCTCAGACACATCAATGATAATATCGTGGTCAATAAAACTAAATAAATGTGATTATTATAACATGACATTGATGACAATGTATACAATAGTAACGAACGGCTCAAAAGTCGGACAATTTCTGTTGAGGCGTTGCCATAACGCGTTGCTATGGGTTGCGTGCGTTTTGATTGACAGCTGATTTTCCTCTGTTCGGAAGCGGCTCTCGAGCCAAATATGGTCCTTTCAGAGAGTGTGTGGCCTTACGGGAAAAAAAGTAAACCAATATTTTTTTTCATCCATAATCAGAGCTAATGTGTTAAATTACAAATCTATATATTATATATTTTAAAGTATTACACAATTCATTATTACATGGACAGACGAACTAACGTTTCGGGCTTTCGGTACGGTGCGTGCGTGTACCGAACGGTTATGAATGCAATCTATAACAGTTAACAGTCGGCTTGTTTTAAGCGCGGAATACACTTCAATCCGAGTTCCCACACGAACATATTAAGTATTCAGTCCATTTTATCACGAAATTTAAACGATAAATGCCGTTTTAACGCTCTATTATGTGACGTGACAGATTGACGCGTATCAGTTCAACTTCAAGTGGCAGCGCGAGTGAACGCGATCATCTCTTCCTAAAGAAATGAATATCTAAAGGTATGTTGAGGATACATTACAACTTACTGAAAGTATCATATGTTGTGTAATCGCTCCATCAGTGTTTCAACCGCGGAAAGACAATAAAACAGCTCGTAAACAATGTCATGTAGAATCACATTTACCTCAGAAGTCATTCAGTGTCCACAGCTGTGAGTTCACTAGAGAGATTAACTCTTTCACTGAATACATGCACTATATTAGCCTATATATTCTTTATATACCACTTAGCCTGTTAGTGATGTCTTGTTTATTTAATGTACGTTTAAATAAACCTGTCATGAAAATTACAGCCACTAAATTATTATATTTCAACGACGAATTGGAGAAAAAATAATAATAATTAGATTTAGATATTAATGCCAAAACTGCCTTATGTGAAGCTTATGAGTGTTGATTATTATATCTAAAAATAAATAGCAAATGAATTTAGGCTAATAGTTTGGGCTCTGTTGTTAATCTTTAATAGCAATATGTAAGGGCTCCCTATATAGTTTGCAGCATTATCTTTAAGAAACTTTTAGTTATAACTGAATTCATTTAAGGACAGACACAATTTTTTTTTCATTAAACCACTGTTGAATAAAAATTAATAAAAAGCAATTTTGTAAAACTGCTGTACCGAATCCGTACCGAACCGGGACTTCAAAACCGAGGTACGTACCGAACCGTCAGTTTTGTGTACCGTTACCACCCCTAAAATATATATATTTACATATTGCCCCTTTTTTACATTTGAGCCCCTGCCTCTGAAGAACTCTCTGCACGGCCCTGATATCATGTAATCATGCACAAACTGAATTTGACTTGACTTTAAGCACATTATTGGGACCATCTCTGAGCTAGGGGAGATTTTGATACAGCAAGAGAGAAGACATTGATGACATGCTTTTCATTTATTTGGCGAATAAAGGAGAATATGTATTGCTATCTCTACAGGAACGTATGTGCCTTTTCAGCACACAAAGATTGAACTTAAAGCACACAAAGATTAAGCTGAAGAATTAACTTCCAACTTCAGTGTAGCTTTAAGCCTTGTTTAAACTCGACGTGTCCGAGAGAGAGAGAGAGAGAGAGAGAGAGAGAGAGAGAGAGAGAGAGAGAGAGAGAGAGAGAGAGAGAGAGAGAGAGAGAGAGAGAGAGAGAGAGAGAGAGAGAGAGAGGAGGAAAACAAACAGGCATGCAAATGGAAATTTTCTCGGCTGGAAAAATTATCGAGCTCATTTTTTTTTATCGTGCGGTTAATTTATTTATTGACTATCGCGACAGGCCTAGTGGCAACGCTCCAACAATGCTCCTGATCACACCTGGGGTTCAGACCAGACACCCATGGGTGAACAGATGAGCAGTGCATTTGATATTTAGGGCGTTTTCACACCTACCTTGTTTGGTCTATACTATGCAAGCAGTTGTTTTAACCCAAATTTGGGTCAAATACCATTAAAACAACCCAGCATTGTTAGAGTATATGATTTAGGGCGTTTTCACACCTACCTTGTTTGGTCTGGATTTTCGGACTTTTCAGTTTGGTCCGAATCAAAATTGCAGGTGTGAAATCTCACTAGTATCACGGTCCGGACCAAACAGACGAAATTTGGTCCTGAGAAAAGAGGTCGTCTCGGTCCGGATCAAACTGAACAAAGGTTCGGTTCGTTTCTAGTGTGAAAGCATTTTCTGTATGGTTCGGACTTTCAGAGCATTTACAGGAAGTTCCTGTTTATGTTTAAATATTATAACGTTATTTTTAAATTCAATCTAGGCTACATTGATTATGAAAAGTGAAAATATGCGCAATATGTCAGTAGACAGAAAGTCAGAAATAATTTTGAACGAAATTTTGTATGATTTTGCTTAGAAAGCCTTTCTCTAATGGGAATTTCGTTTTGTATAAATTGTCTCTTAATTTTAAGCAACGTTTAATCAGATAATTGCCTGGATTTAATAAATAAGAAGCAAATAGTCTATAGCAGACAATAATCATGGGAGCGATCACATGCTTTGCACATGAACTGGAGCGTCTCAATTAAACCCAAACTCAGCAGCTACTGCCTCACAAACATGAGAAATATGTGTATATAAAGCTTGAAATGTCCACTTTTAAACCTAACAAATAAAAACATAGTCAAGCACTGTTCAATAGTGGCAACCACGATATGCGTCCGTTCATTCAACTTGTCAAAGACGCTGATGTCAGACGCACGTCCGTTTACAAACCAATCAATGTCCAGATGCCGCCCACATAGAAGAGGACGAGTGGACACAAGTGTGTGATGTTCAGTTCTTTAGTGCGCTCGCATAATTGCAATGTGAAACCAAACCAAAACTAACCGAAAGTATAAAATGTATCAAAACATGAACTTCGGTTCCGACCTTGGTGCGGACTTTCAGGTGTGAAAACGCCCTTAGAGAAATTGGGTTCTGGACTTTCCATCAAAAGCTATGTTTGCATTCAAAGTTGCGAATTTAACTTAGGGTCCTTTCACACCTTCCTTGTTTGGTCCGGATTTCCGGACTTTTCAGTTTGATCCAAATCAAAATTACAGATGTGAAACCTCCCCTGGACCACGGTCCGGACCAAACAGACGAAATTTGGTCCTGAGAAAAGAGGTCCGGATCAAACTGAACAAAGGTTCGGTTCGTTTCTAGTGTGAAAGCATTTTCTGTATGGTTCGGACTTTCAGAGCATTTACAGGAAGTTCCTGTTTATGTTTAAATATTAAAATGTTATTTTTAAATTCAATCTAGGCTACATTGATTATGAAAAGTGAAAAGATGCGCAATATGTCAGAAGACAGAAATGATTTTGAAATAAATTTTGTATGATTTTGTTTAGAAAACCTTTCTTTAATGTGAATTTCGTTTTGTATAAATCAGTGTTTCCCCTACCATTGTTTGGGGGGGTGCCCCGCCCTCCCAAAACGACCCCCCCCCCCCTGAATGAATGACAAAAAATATTTGTCATTACGGTCGACAATAAGAATTGCCTGATGGTTCAGTGCCAGCGTGAAAGACACTCGGGCCAAAGCTGCATCTTCACGGAAACTGATCATTTGCGCATTCCAATTTAAATATTCAAGCGCTCATAGACGAGAAAGTGTGTGTCTCAGTTTGCTCGTCGCGAAGGGCAGCAACACACCACACACACACACACACACACACACACACACACACGCACGGCCACGCGTCTCAGTGCGCGAATATTCACACAAAATTATATCAAAATGACTGTCTTGTTGAGTATCATCGTAAACCTAGTCGGTTAGGTCTTTTAAATGAACGTAAACATGAAATTTGCCAGTCACCGCCAGCATTTAGGGTCATTTTCACAAGTTTTAATGGCCCACAGAATATCTAAACATGCAGTATATCAAAGAAAGAACAGACCCACTGTTTTATTCCAGCTTCATATATTATTTTTTTAATCAACATCTGAATGTTGCAAGTTTCATGAAAAAGCAACATTTTGAGCATAAAGCTGAAAAAAATCACGTTTTTGTAAAAGACTAACGTTACGTCTGAACGATGAACAAAACACAGATGTTGTAGATGGAGTCCATCAACACCCCAAAGCTTGACAGTCCTATAACTCGTCCTGGGTTGACATTTCATTCAATAACATTAGGCAGTTGTGATTTATATGCTGTTTAATGGTGATGATCGCGTTATTTTACATATGCATCTGCTTACACATGATATCGCACGTTGCTTCTTCGGCTGTTTTGATCAGGAGATTCTGTTCTCGTGCAGGAAATGCGTTACAGCGCCCCTACCGTATAACAGTGAAAACATGGAAAGCCGGAAAATATCGTCATTGGCTATATAAATATTGAAATAACAAAAGACAAAAAAAAATCACTCACTGCTCTTGACTGAATAACTTTTAATAAGGGTTAATCTGTATTTATATGCAGTGGCATATCATTTTATGCAGATTATGCAGTTATATTTTACATTTGATTGCTATTTTTGTACCTGACAATCTAGTTTAGACCTACATGAAAATAACTGTTTATTTAATTTGTATATGTTTGTTCTGCTTTATTTATTTGTGCTTTTGCTCATAATTTGATTATTTGTTCTTATTTTATTACTGACGGTCTTTAACAATATAAAAAAAATATATGAGTTAGGATTTTAGTTTTTAGAGTCATAACCTTATTTATTAAGCTTATATGGCTCAAAAACAATACTAGGCCTATTTTATTTGTCTTTTTTTTTGTGGTGGGGTCAGTGAAAATTCTGACAGGGCAAGTAAAAATTTGAACCCCTGAAAAGTAACACTCCCGCTCCGCGACACTGGTAGTTTCAGGAGGTCCCCCCCCCCCCCCCCAAAGCTGTAAACCTAGGGGAAACACTGTAAATTGTATCTTAATTTTAAACAATGTTTCATCAGATAATTGCCTGGATTTAATAAATTATAAGCAAATAGTTTATAGCAGACAATAATCGCGGGAACGATCACATGCTTTGCACATGAACTGGAGCGTCTCAAATAAACCGAAACTCAGCGGCTACATGAGAAATATGTGTATATAAAGCTTGAAATCTCCACTTTTAAACGTAACGAATAAAAAATAGTCCAGCAATGCTTCACTGTTCACTAGTGGCAATGATATGCGTCCGTTCATTCACTCTTGTCAAAGACGCGTCAGACGCACATCCGTTTACAAACCAATCAATGTCCAGATGCCGCCCACATAGAAGATGACGAGTGGACACAAGTGTGTGATGTTCAGTTCTTTAGTGCGCTCGCATAATTGTAATGTGAAACCAAACCAAAACTAACCGAATATATCAAAACATGAACTTCGGTTCGGACCTTGGTGCAGACTTTCAGAATTGTGAGATATAAAGTCAGAATTGTGAGATATAAAGTCAGAATTGCGAGATATAAAGTCAGAATTGCAAGATATAAAGTCAGAATTGTGTGATATAAAGTCAGAATTGCAAGATATAAAGTCAGAATTGTGAGATTTAAAGTCAGAATTGTGAGATATAAAGTCAGAATTGCGAGATATAAAGTCAGAATTGTGTGATATAAAGTCAGAATTGTGAGATATAAAGTCAGAATTGTGATATAAAGTCAGAATTGTGTGATATAAAGTCAGAATTGTGTGATATAAAGTCAGAGTTGTGTGATATAAAGTCAGAATTGCGAGATATAAAGTCAGAATTGTGTGATATAAAGTCAGAATTGCAAGATATAAAGTCAGAATTGTGAGATATAAAGTCAGAATTGCGAGATATAAAGTCAGAATTGTGTGATATAAAGTCAGAATTGTGAGATATAAAGTCAGAATTGTGATATAAAGTCAGAATTGTGTGATATAAAGTCAGAATTGTGTGATATAAAGTCAGAGTTGTGTGATATAAAGTCAGAATTGCGAGATATAAAGTCAGAATTGTGTGATATAAAGTCAGAATTGTGAGATATAAAGTCAGAATTGTGATATAAAGTCAGAATTGTGTGATATAAAGTCAGAATTGTGTGATATAAAGTCAGAGTTGTGTGATATAAAGTCAGAATTGCGAGATATAAAGTCAGAATTGTGTGATATAAAGTCAGAATTGTGAGATTTAAAGTCAGAATTGTGAGATATAAAGTCAGAATTGCGAGATATAAAGTCAGAATTGTGTGATATAAAGTCAGAATTGTGAGATATAAAGTCAGAATTGTGATATAAAGTCAGAGTTGTGTGATATAAAGTCAGAATTGCGAGATATAAAGTCAGAGTTGTGTGATATAAAGTCAGAATTGCGAGATATAAAGTCAGAATTGTGAGATATAAAGTCAGAGTTGTGAGATATAAAGTCAGAATTGTGAGATATAAAGTCAGAATTGTGAGATATAAAGTCAGAATTGCAAGATATAAAGTCAGAGTTGTGTGATATAAAGTCAGAATTGTGAGATATAAAGTCAGAATTGTGAGATATAAAGTCAGAATTGCAAGATATAAAGTCAGAGTTGTGTGATATAAAGTCAGAATTGCGAGATATAAAGTCAGAATTGTGAGATATAAAGTCAGAATTGCAAGATATAAAGTCAGAGTTGTGTGATATAAAGTCAGAATTGCGAGATATAAAGTCAGAATTGTGAGATATAAAGTCAGAATTGCAAGATATAAAGTCAGAATTGTGTGATATAAAGTCAGAATTGTGAGATATAAAGTCAGAATTGCAAGATATAAAGTCAGAATTGTGTGATATAAAGTCAGAATTGTGAGATATAAAGTCAGAATTGCAAGATATAAAGTCAGAATTGTGTGATATAAAGTCAGAATTGTGAGATATAAAGTCAGAATTGCAAGATATAAAGTCAGAATTGTGTGATATAAAGTCAGAATTGTGTGATATAAAGTCAGAATTGCAAGATATAAAGTCAGAATTGCGAGATATAAAGTCAGAGTTGTGTGATATAAAGTCAGAATTGCGAGATATAAAGTCAGAATTGCAAGATATAAAGTCAGAGTTGTGAGATATAAAGTCAGAATTGTGAGATATAAAGTCAGAATTGTGAGATATAAAGTCAGAATTGCAAGATATAAAGTCAGAGTTGTGTGATATAAAGTCAGAATTGCGAGATATAAAGTCAGAATTGTGAGATATAAAGTCAGAGTTGTGTGATATAAAGTCAGAATTGCGAGATATAAAGTCAGAATTGCGAGATATAAAGTCAGAGTTGTGAGATATAAAGTCAGAGTTGTGAGATATAAAGTCAGAATTGCGAGATATAAAGTCAGAATTGTGTGATATAAAGTCAGAATTGCAAGATATAAAGTCAGAATTGTGAGATTTAAAGTCAGAATTGTGAGATATAAAGTCAGAATTGCGAGATATAAAGTCAGAATTGTGTGATATAAAGTCAGAATTGTGAGATATAAAGTCAGAATTGTGATATAAAGTCAGAATTGTGTGATATAAAGTCAGAATTGTGTGATATAAAGTCAGAGTTGTGTGATATAAAGTCAGAATTGCGAGATATAAAGTCAGAGTTGTGTGATATAAAGTCAGAATTGCGAGATATAAAGTCAGAATTGTGTGATATAAAGTCAGAATTGCAAGATATAAAGTCAGAGTTGTGAGATATAAAGTCAGAATTGTGTGATATAAAGTCAGAATTGCAAGATATAAAGTCAGAATTGCGAGATATAAAGTCAGAATTGTGTGATATAAAGTCAGAATTGCAAGATATAAAGTCAGAGTTGTGAGATATAAAGTCAGAATTGTGAGATATAAAGTCAGAATTGCAAGATATAAAGTCAGAGTTGTGTGATATAAAGTCAGAATTGTGAGATATAAAGTCAGAATTGTGAGATATAAAGTCAGAATTGCAAGATATAAAGTCAGAATTGCAAGATATAAAGTCAGAATTGCAAGATATAAAGTCAGAGTTGTGTGATATAAAGTCAGAATTGCGAGATATAAAGTCAGAATTGTGAGATATAAAGTCAGAATTGCAAGATATAAAGTCAGAATTGTGAGATATAAAGTCAGAGTTGTGTGATATAAAGTCAGAATTGCGAGATATAAAGTCAGAATTGCGAGATATAAAGTCAGAATTGCGAGATATAAAGTCAGAATTGCGAGATATAAAGTCAGAATTGTGTGATATAAAGTCAGAATTGCGAGATATAAAGTCAGAATTGTGAGATATAAAGTCAGAGTTGTGTGATATAAAGTCAGAATTGCGAGATATAAAGTCAGAATTGCGAGATATAAAGTCAGAGTTGTGAGATATAAAGTCAGAGTTGTGAGATATAAAGTCAGAATTGTGAGATATAAAGTCAGAATTGCGAGATATAAAGTCAGAATTGTGTGATATAAAGTCAGAATTGCAAGATATAAAGTCAGAGTTGTGAGATATAAAGTCAGAATTGTGAGATATAAAGTCAGAATTGCAAGATATAAAGTCAGAGTTGTGTGATATAAAGTCAGAATTGTGAGATATAAAGTCAGAATTGTGAGATATAAAGTCAGAATTGCAAGATATAAAGTCAGAATTGCAAGATATAAAGTCAGAATTGCAAGATATAAAGTCAGAGTTGTGTGATATAAAGTCAGAATTGCGAGATATAAAGTCAGAATTGTGAGATATAAAGTCAGAATTGCAAGATATAAAGTCAGAATTGTGAGATATAAAGTCAGAGTTGTGTGATATAAAGTCAGAATTGCGAGATATAAAGTCAGAATTGCGAGATATAAAGTCAGAATTGCGAGATATAAAGTCAGAATTGCGAGATATAAAGTCAGAATTGTGTGATATAAAGTCAGAATTGCGAGATATAAAGTCAGAATTGTGAGATATAAAGTCAGAGTTGTGTGATATAAAGTCAGAATTGCGAGATATAAAGTCAGAATTGCGAGATATAAAGTCAGAGTTGTGAGATATAAAGTCAGAGTTGTGAGATATAAAGTCAGAATTGTGAGATATAAAGTCAGAATTGCGAGATATAAAGTCAGAATTGCGAGATATAAAGTCAGAATTGTGTGATATAAAGTCAGAATTGTGTGATATAAAGTCAGAATTGTGTGATATAAAGTCAGAATTGCGAGATATAAAGTCAGAATTGTGTGATATAAAGTCAGAATTGTGTGATATAAAGTCAGAATTGCGAGATATAACGATTTCTAGGCGCAGCCAAGGGCCGGAGAGTGTCCGGTTTGGGCACCATACGATTTCGTCGAACCGAATGTATCAAAACATGAACTTCGGTTCGGACCTTGTTGCAGACTTTCAGGTGTGAAAACACCCTTAAACAACGTGGAGCTGGACGTGAACATGAGAACTGCGTCCGGATGAAACTAGCAGAACACACTTGCATCGCGTCTGGCGTTGCATGTGTATGTTAGGGCCCAATGAGTTTATCAGCCAGCGATTGGCTCTTTTACTTTGAAGGCGGGACGTATTCCTCCATATTTCCGCTCAGTAATTCTACCTGATCCACATGGGATTCTGAAAGTCTTTCTGCTGTGAATTTTCCTCCTAGGTTGAAGATCCGCTGTCCATCCTCATCATGTTTGATGAAGCTCGTCACTGCCTCCTCAAAGGCTTCCTATCGGCGTCGGACAGCAAGCTCATCACTCTGGCCAGCCTCCTCCTGCAGATCATTTACGGAAACTACGACAGCAAGAAGCACAAGCAGGGCTTTCTGAAGTATGTGGATCAGTCCTAGCCACACTGACAGTTACGGTTTTCTGTGATAGTGGTAAACAGTGTTGGGGAAAGTTACTTTGAAAAGTGATGCGTTACAATATTGCGTTACTCCCTTAAAAAGTAATTAATTGAGTTACTTAGTTACTTTTTAAGAAAAGTAATGCGTTACGTTACTTTTGCATGACTTTTTCTCAGCTGGGCTGGGCTTGTTTTTATTTTTTTTTATAACAAAAAAAGTTATATTTTTGTGCAACGGTAAAGACCTCTTCATACCAAAATTGAAATAATAAGCCCCTGGTTGAGGTAAAAATGCTAATTCACACATGAACAGTAGGGATGCTCCGATAGATCGGCCAGAGATCGGTATTGGCGGATAATCAAATTTTATGACTCGATCGGTACTCACTAACTTGGCCGATCTCACGAACCGATCGCAATTTGATGACGTCATCGCGTGATGTAGGCCTACATGCTTTAAGCAGTTGAACACGGGTCAGTCGGTCCTAAGGGAAGGGCGAACGCCGTTCAGAAAAATCGCGGAGTACGCAGAGTGAGCTGATGCAGGGAAAGTGCATGATACAATTTGTCCTAAACATGACGCATGCTTTATATTAAGGGCATTAAAATAACTGGTAAGATATTGTTAACGTGTAACTTATAGTTTAAAGCGCTTGTCCTGTCAGACGCTCTGAGAAATACTTGTGCTGACAGACAGATAAATACCTGCGGTGTTTCATGCGTTTGAAATGTGGTGCTTTCCTCAGTGCATAACTTACATTTCACAGGGATATTCTCCATCTGTAAACGTTAGAAAGTCATGCAAATATGTCAATTTTTCTGTCAGGAGACGACGAGCCTTCTGCATGTGAATCTCCGCTAAAATTCAGACTTCCGCGAGCACCGCAGGGCGCATCAGCGCCAGGGTTGCCAGGTTTCACAACAAAACCCTCCCCGCATTTGGGGGATAAAATATGTGGGGTTTTTTGGCATGGTTGCTTACTAAAATTCGCATTCCAGGGGCTAAATATCACATAATTGGGGTCTCTTCAACCCACAGACTTGAAAAACAGCTCGCGGCAACAGTGTTGAAGTAGCCCAATTCCGCGGGAAAATTACAGACTTGGCAACACTGATCCGCGCCAAACAGACGGAGAGCTATAGGATAGGAACGCAATAATTCTGACTAAAGTATACATATTTCTAAAATATTTGTTGTTGGACAATAAATGTGCCATATGTAGAATTTTCAACCTACAAGTATGTATATTTTTATGAAACTGACCATTATAATTGGGTAATCAAATATAGGCTATATGCTTTTGTTTTTATTTTCATTTTTAGTTCAGTGAATTAAAAAACTAAATTATTAATACATGCCTACATTACATTCACTGTATTTGTTTATAGCCTTCTATATCAACATTGTTTTTAGGACATCATTGGGCAGGATGTGAAAAAAAAATATTATTAAGATAAATACCGATTTTTTTTTAATCCAAATAGAAAAACGTAGAAAATACAGCCCTATTAAGTATCCTGATATGCATAGTGTTATGCAGAAACCCCATTTAAAAGGCATATTAAAATGTTCACTGTATAATTAATAATTTTGGTGATTATTTAGTACCCTGTTAAAACGAGTTACATTACAGTACATAATTACCATAAAAATGTAACAAAAATATAATTTATAATTTAAAAAAAAATATTTTTTTTTAATCTGAAAAAAGGTTAATGGTTATCAGAGAGCTTACAAATCAGTGAAGCATTGGAATCGGTATCGGTATCGGCCGATCACCATGACAAGAAATCGGTATTCGGTATCGGCAGCAAAAATCCTGATCAGAGCATCCTGCATGAACAGTAGAGGGCGCAGCTCTGGATAATGGTAGAATAGGACGCAGGAGAAAAAAGTTTTCCCAATAAAAACAAAAAATCTAGTAATTTTCATCATCAAAGGTCAGCAGCAAGACATTGGTCAATTAAATATAAAGGTAGATTAAATGCATATAAATAGTTGTTTTATTTAACATTTAATTATTGGAGGTTTGCATAGTACTCTGATTTTGCATTTGACTGATTTTATCCTTTTTTGAGGAGTACAGAATCTTTATTGTGCAAGTGAGATTAATAAATGCTCATATTTAGTCTAGAACTACAATAACCCTCATGTTCACACACACGCCTCTGCACTTATTTTTCTCAACATGGGGGCAGGAGAGCTGTCAGTCAAATAAATGTGAAAAAGTAACTCCGATATTTTGTTGTGAATTTGAAAAGTAATGCGTTACTTTACTAGTTACTTGGAAAAAGTAAAATTATTACTAGGGCTGTCAAAAGATTAATCGCGATTAATCGCATCCAAAATAAAAGTTTGTGTTTACATAATATATGTGTGTGTACTCTGTTAATTATTATTTATATATAAATACACACACAAGCATGTATATATTTAAGAAATATTTGCACGTATATACTGTATATACATTTATATAATCTATAACATATATAAATATAAATGTTTTATATATAAAAATAATATTTTTTTCTTAAATATATACATGCTTGTGTGTGTATTTTTATATAAATAATAATTAACAGAGTACACACACATATATTATGTAAACACAAACTTTTATTTTGGATGCGATTAATCGCGATTAATCTTTTGACAGCCCTAATTATTACGTAACTCAAGTTACTTGTAATGCGTTACCCCAAACACTAGTGGTAAAGGAATATGTTTTGTTTAATGCAGTGAGGAAAACCTGAAATCCATAGTTCCGATCTCAAAGGTCAAGAGCAAAGCGCATCATTGGACTAACCGGATACTTCACGAGTACAAGGTGTGTTTGTTTCACATATTGCTCATCATGTGCACGACGGCTCAAATGTTTGGGGTCGGTAAGATATTTGAATGTTGTAGAGTCTGCATTTATTTGACAGTAATATTACGATTTATAATAAAATGTAATTTATTTCTGTGATCAAAGCTGAATTTTCAGCATTACTCCAGTGTTTAATGTCACATGATCCTTCAGAAATAATAATTATGATCTAATATTGATGCTTAAGAAACATTTATGATTATTATCGACGTTGAAAACAGTTGAATTTGAATTGTTGTCTCTGTGTATAAATGATTTTGGTCACACTTTAGATTAGGGTCCAATTCCACTATTAACTACGATTTTTGCCTCAATAAACTCCTAATTACTTCTTATTAATAGTTAGTAAGGTAGTTGTTAAGTGTAGGTATTGGGTAGGATTAAGAATAGAGAATAATGCATTAATATGTGCTTTATACACTCACCTAAAGGATCATTAGGAACACCTGTTCAATTTCTCATTAATGCAATTATCTAATCAACCAATCACATGGCAGTTGCTTCAATGCATTTAGGGGTGTGGTCCTGGTCAAGACAATCTCCTGAACTCCACACTGAATGTCAGAATGGGAAAGAAAGGGGATTTAAGCAATTTTGAGCGAGGCATGGTTGTTGGTGCCAGACGGGCCGGTCTGAGTATTTCACAATCTGCTCAGTTACTGGGATTTTCACGCACAACCATTTCTAGGGTTTACAAAGAATGGTGTGAAAAGGGAAAAACATCCAGTATGCGGCAGTCCTGTGGGAGAAAATGCCTTGTTGATGCTCGAGGTCAGAGGAGAATGGGCCGACTGATTCAAGCTGATAGAAGAGCAACTTTGACTGAAATAACCACACGTTACAACCGAGGTCTGCAGCAAAGCATTTGTGAAGCCACAACACACACAACCTTGAGGCGGATGGGCTACAACAGCAGAAGACCCCACCGGGTACCACTCATCTCCACTACAAATAGAAAAAAGAGGCTACAATTTGCACAAGCTCACCAAAATTGGACAGTTGAAGACTGGAAAAATGTTGCCGGGTCTGATGAGTCTGGATTTCTGTTGAGACATTCAGATGGTAGAGTCAGAATTTGGCGTAAACAGAATGAGAACATGGACCCATCATGCCTTGTTACCACTGTGCAGGCTGGTGGTGGTGGTGTAATGGTGTGGGGGATGTTTTCTTGTCACACTTTAGGCCCCTTAGTGCCAATTGGGCATGGTTTAAATGCCACGGCCTACCTGAGCATTGTTTCTGACCATGTCCATCCCTTTATGAGCACCATGTCCCCATCCTCTGATGGCTACTTCCAGCAGGATAATGCACCGTCACAAAGCTCGAATCATTTCAAATTGGTTTCTTGAACATGACAATGAGTTCACTGAACTAAAATGGCCGCCACAGTCACCAGATCTCAACCCAATAGAGCATCTTTGGGATGTGGTGGAACGGGAGCTTCGTGCCCTGGATGTGCATCCCACAAATCTCCATCAACTGCAAGATGCTCTCCTATCAATATGGCCAACATTTCTAAAGAATGCTTTCAGCACCTTGTGGAATCAATGCCACGTAGAATTAAGGCAGTTTTGAAGGCGAAAGGGGGTCAAACACAGTATTAGTATGTGTTCCTAATAATCCTTTAGGTGAGTGTAAGTGCTAATAAACAGACAATATCCTAGTAATATGCATGCTAAAGTTAATAGTGAGAATTGGACCCTAAACTCTAAAGTGTTAGCATGTTTTTATTTGTTTGGAGAGCTCTGCTCTGATTTCTCAACTCGTGCATCTGTAGAGTTTGAGCACTAGTGAGGGAGTGAGTAAAGAGATGCACCACCTCCAGAGACTCTTCCTGCAGAACTGTTGGGATATTCCCACCTACGGGGCGGCTTTCTTCACAGGACAGGTGTTCACCAAGGCCAGCTCCAGCACCCACAAGGTCATCCGAGTGTATGTGGGCGTGAACACCAAAGGCTTGCATCTGATGAACATGGAGACAAAAGTGAGATTTTACTGACTAAAAAGACTAATTACTTAAATAGCCTTTGTACAATGGCAAATTGAGCTTATTCGCCGTATTTTAAAACAATCCATGTCAGCCATTTTACAACGAGAAGCCCTCACATGACATGAATGTGCGTCTGTTGTGAATGTCACGAGCGAATGAAGCGAGTAAACTCGAAATGTTCAAGCTTCCAACTACGCGCAGATTATTTTTTCTCCCCTTCAACAGACAGACCAAAATAGTGCAGTAATAAACAATCTAGTAATAAACAATCTAGTAATTCCATGAGTCCAGAAGTGAAATAAAAATGTGTAAATGTATAGGTGTGTGGGTGTGAGTGTGCATAAGCAAATTAACCATTAATTATTTATTTATTACCATCTTCATTGCCATCACCACCACCACTTCCATCATACTGCCTTCATTGTATTAGTCTCCTTCCCCTTTTTTCTTTTTTCTCCTCTATGTAATGATTACCATTGCCACCACTCCATAGACAAATCAATTTTAGATAGTAAATTAGTAATAGAGGATAATATATAAGATAACCCTCCCCCCACATCTATTCAGTCCCTATTTTCTCCTATACTTTTTTTAATATATTTTTTTGTATGTTGTGTGTAGTGTCTATGGTGCATTAAAAGAAGGGGTACAGTGTGAGAGTGTCTCCACTTGGGACAGAGATGCTGTCCTAGGGAAACCACTTCTCTCCTGTCTTTCCTGCCTGAGTGTTTATGAGGTTTTTCAGTGTATATACACACACTTTTTTTTTCTTTTTTTCCCTTCCTTCTCTCTCTTCTACGTTGTTTAATATTATTCTTAATGAAAAACATTTCATTGCGCTTTTACATTTAGCTTTGAAACTGAATCTTCCGTCGTATATTTTTATTATTGCTCAGTTCAGTTTTTAATTGTAGCGTCTGTTCTCCAACTGAACTAAATTATTTATATTACTATAAAATAATCAAAATGATATCGATACGACTGTTTATAATTTCATACAGCTATATCTATAACGAAAAAACATTTACAAGTCTTGACATCATATCCGGGAGATAAGTCAGTAAATTCGGGTAAAATCACAGCTTATCCCGTGCGAATGCGCCACGCAAAATTCAGATGTGGGGGGGTAATTTCTAAATCACAAAAAGTTAATGAATAACTACGCGCAATATGTGGCGGCCGGTTGATTCTGTGGCGCACCCCCACTAATTAGTCTATGTGTGGGAAACACTGATGTTACAGAGTGAGTAATGGTAAAAAAAAAAAAATCACACTGCTATTTCTTTATAATTGTTGTCCTCAGGTGTCTCTTGGAAAATAGCTATACAGTATTATTCTCTTTGAAATTGCCTTATTATTAAATAAACTTTAAATAATTGTTTTTATAGTCGGAGTTATAGTCAGTTCATGACTATTTCATCTCTCAGCGTGCTTTCGGATTGAATATTATTTCGTTTCACGGGAGTGTGCGCGCGTTTGTCCTCGGGGTTCCCCCCACACATCAGGATTTCTGATCGTAAATATTCAACATGTTCGCGATCGGGACGGCTCCGACGTTCTTCCGAGCAGGTTCGGACACTCTTAACACAATTCACACCACAGGAAAATCTGATAAGATAATCTTTAGAACCATCCAGATAATCGGGACATAGCTAGGATTGTCGGAAGGGGGGAAATCGGCCCAAAATCAGCCCGATTATCTTTTGGTGTGAACCCAGCATTAGTTACAAACCTACATAGATTCAACTGGAAGTGAGACTGGAATTACTAACGACTCGTTTCAGCTCAGAATCGCTTCTTTCTTCTAGGAGACATTTACATTGACCGTTTACAGCTTTATTACACACTTCATGAATGGTAGCACTTGCTTTTACATGCATTACGTCCCTCAAATCTTCTCTATTTTCTACATCAGGTGCTTCATCTCAGTATGGAGTATGGGACATTTATGTGGCAGCTGGGTCAGGCCGACCAATACGTCCAAATACACAGCCTAGAGAACAAGAAGAACTTTGTCGTACACACCAAACAGGTATCCGTCTCCATCTGGACTGTCAATGTGACGAGGTGAAACCCGAGGTGACCATCTTTGTGTTTTGTCCTCAGGCTGGTCTTATCGTGAAGCTGCTGATGAAGTTGAGTGGACAGATCACACCGAACGACAGAACCGTATCAGATAAATATGCGTATGGTTAAACCCATCACAGATGTCTTCGAATTTTGCCCTTTTTTTTTTTGCAGTTGTTTTGATTTTTATGCTCTTTTAAAACATGACTAAGAGTTGTTTGTACCAAAAAAAAAGAGATTACGTATCATCGTGAATGTTAACCTAATTTTACCATGTTATATTTTCTTACTGTATATGATATTATATGCATTTTTATAATGTCATTTGTGCTTTTGCAGTTTTTGTAAATATAAATGGCCATTTTAATAAAAAAAATTCACACAAGAATGGAAGGTTGTTTTTCTCATTTAATCAGTTTGAAGAAGTTTTTTGTAACACTTTACTTAAAACCCTTATATATTATGCATATAAAGGTATTCATTCTGTATGTTATAATCTAAGTTAAAATGCATTATAATATTTACAGATTCTGGTGGTTTGTCATGTGTTTTAATGCATTATACTTTATAAAGGTGTATCTGATAATAGATAAGTATTATAATTTGGTTGCAACTATTCATGAGATCATACAATGCATAATGTGCGTTATAGCATAATTATTGCATTAAAAATACTTTTATAATGCATTATACATAAGAACTTTAAGTAAAGTGTTGCCAAGTTTTTTTTTATCCACATGTAAATCAGTAATATGTTTTATTAATACATATATTTTTTACTTTACAGTAATTCAAATGTAATTTATCTTTTAGTTTACTGAGAGTAATTCAGATCCATTTGTGAATTCCGTTAGACTGACAGTATTATTTTTAGTTTGAATCATGGGTTTTTCTCCATATAATGGACTTCAATGGGCTCCAAACGGTTCAAGGTCCAAATGACAGTTTCAGTGCAGCTTCAAAGGGCTTTAAACAACACCAGACGATGAATAAGGGTCTTATCTAGACAAACCATCAGTTTCTGTGAGAAACCCAGCAGTATTTATGCTATTATTTTAGCTCTTAAAAGGAGAAACGTGATCATCTCTGAGCTCAGCCATAACTTCCGGAGAGTGAGGTCAAATTAGATTGTGGTCATAGATGTATACGTAGATGCCTCATTAGCGACTGCACCGATCAGTAGAATGAGGCATCTACGATCGATATATCTATAACCACGCTCGTATTTTGACCTCACTTAGCGGAAGTTATGGCTGAGCTCAGAGACGATGACGCTCGTCTGATAAGAGGTAAAATAATAGCATAAATACTGCTGGGTTTCTCTCAGAAACTGATGGTTTGTCTAGATCAGACCCTTATTCATCATCTGGTATCGTTTAAAGCCCTTTGAAGCTGCACTGAAACTGTCATTTGGACCTTGAACCGTTTGGAGCCCATTGAAGTCCATTATATGGAGAAAAACCCTGGAATGTTTTCATCCAAAACCTTAATTTATTTTCGACTGCAGAAAGAAAGACATGGACATCTTGGATGACATGACGGTGAGTAAATGATCAGCAAACGTTTATTTAAAAGTGAACTAATCCTTTAAAAGATTATATTGCATATACTTAAAACTACAATTCTACAAATTGATAAAATTGAGTTGCTATTACTTAAGAGTCCAAGTTGAAAACATGCAAAGTCTAATGGGATAAACACAAATAAAATGAGTTTAAAATACTCTATTCTCAATTTTATTGAGTTAAACGGGCACAGTATATTTTACAGTGTACGTTTTATGGATGCACTGAGATAATGCATGTGCGCTTGCATTTCATGTGTCTGTCGGGGATGTTTAAAAGATCTGATTTGGTCAATGCGTTCCTCCTTCCTCAGCTCACTTATTCCCCCGTCGCAGTTCTTGTCCAACAGAAGACCGAACACTAGACTTCTGTTCCTGCTTCACTAGAGAATGAAAAGATTGTTCTCGGCCTGCCAAAACGACATGGATTCTCCATTCCTCTGAGAGTTTCTTCTCTTTATCCACCGAAGTGATAACGCTCTCAGCGAACTGTACGCGGTGTCCGACTTCTCAACCGCTCATTTGTTTGCAGGGCTGAAAGGGAGATCTTTCAGCTGGTAAAAGCAGTCTAAAGGTCAGAGAAAAACTTGCTGTAAAACAGACACGACTGAGATCTTTCTCACACCCTGTTTCTCACACAATGCTTGAATGGGGCTTAGAGGGGCAGAATGAAGGAGAAGGGGAGGGGAATCTTTTCAGTTCTTCGAATGCAACAATAGTCTTTGTCTACAATGTCCCTCCATTCTTATTGGGGTTAGTGAAGGGGACGGGGTGGAGGGGCTGGTTTGCCATGGTAACAGTGACAAAACAAGCTGGTCCCAGAGAGAGAGAGACGCACAAAAACATGCTTCAAATCCGGGACGGGATCTCTGAGATTTAGTTAGAGACAGTGTGCCAAAGAAGGAGGAAGACTTATGTGAAAGGATGGATGGGTAGAAGAAAAGGCGATGAAAAGTACCGGAGCGGTATAAAAAGCGCAGGGACATCTGGACCAGGATACCACAATGAACTCCGACACCCAGTACGAGGACTCTGTCTCTGTCATGGTTCTGGAGAACATCAAGAACAAGCTGCTGCATGCCTTCAGAACATCTGCAGAACCCAGAACATCTGTCCAGACGGACACTCATCCCATCGGAAAGAGTTTCCAAGTCAATGAAGAGCTGCGGAGAGCCAAGATAGATGGAGCCATAACCTGGTTAAGATCAGAACTGGTGAGTTTAGAAACTGCTGATGTTTTTACTTCCTCTGGGACGTGTTGGGAATGAGTTGTTGGACTGGTGTAGTTTTATTTTGTTGTTAGTGAGATAAAAAAAAAAAAGCAAATGGATGAGAGACAGGCAGACATTAGATAGATAGATAGATAGATAGATAGATAGATAGATAGATAGATAGATAGATAGATAGATAGATAGATAGATAGATAGATAGATAGATAGATAGATAGATAGATAGATAGATAGATA